>MDKI01207233.1:0-13939 GCA_005239505.1 Nicotiana paniculata | reverse complement strand
AGAAAGATAATCAAGTAAAATTAAAATATAAATAAAATATAAAAATAAAAATAAAATAAAAAAAATAAAAAAAAAATTAATTAGACAAAAGTAAAGAGTCAATCTAGTAGAATAGTTAATTTCTAAGTCCCCGGCAACGGCGCCAAAAACTTGTTGGTTGATTTCCCAATGCACACGTAAGTGTACGTGGTCGACAAGTAATATAGGATTTTAAGTCCAGATATCGTACCCACAGGGACTTGTGATTAACTATCAACTAAACTAAACTCAAACAAATATTTTACTAAAATCAATCTAAAGTAGTAATTAAGAGATTAAAGAGACAACTAACTTAAAGACTAATTCAATGTAATTTGATATTCTAGAGTTATGGGTTGTTAAACAATCACGTTGAGTTTTCGACCTAAATCCTCTAATCAGGTTTATTGATTGACGAGGTTAATATTGCTCGTAGCCTTCTCCCGAAGTACAACTCGCCTATTCAAGCTAACCTAATGCCTATATTCCTATGGAATCAGGATTAACAAGAACGCATTAATAATTCCCGTATAATAACCAAGCAAGGCGATTAGGTATATTCCTATCCTAACCGCAAATCCGCTCCCCTGAAGGGTTAAGATCTTGCTCTACCCAATCTTATATGCAATCTAGAATTCCCTCTCCCGAATTCAACCCTAGATTCGTAGATAGTATTCAATTGATGATCAAGAAATTAAATAATTAAGCACAAGATTGAATAAACAAACCAATTAAGATAAACAATAAGAATAATTCAAGCTTCAACTACAACGTTCATGTAACACCCAAGACTCTAGAACTAATAAACTATAAAACTAAAAGAAGAGAAGAGAAGAAAAACTAAGTAGAATCCTCTTTCAACGTTGTGTGTTCCTCCGTCAAAAGCCTTCTGTCGAATCCCCCTCAATGTGATGTTTTTTGGGCCTATTTATATGTTAAGGATGAACCCTAAACGTGTAAAAGACTTCTATTCCAACTTGGAAACACTTAAAACCCGTCAAAACTCGATTTCTGGCCGACTGGGGACCCTGGCGTTTCAGCCCAAATGCCTGGCTAACACCAGGCAACCCCTGGAGTTTGGGCTCTAACGCCAGGAAGCCCCTGGCGTTTGGGCTCTAACGCCTGGCTAAGGCCAGTCTGGGTCAGGCTGTTTGGCTTTGTCGCCCGGCTATTGCCGGGTGTCCCTTTTCGCGTATTTTTCGACATATTTGCATCCGTTTAGCCCCGTTTCAATTTCCAATTCACCTACATATAAAATAAACCCCATTCGGCACATACGACGTGTATTTTATCATTAAAGCACATAAAATGCAAGGTATATAATGCTTAAAATGATAGATTCTAGCCACGCATCAGCGACACTCGGAGCAATGCTCGCCCACCAACCATGAAAGCCACATCTCGAACCTTGCGATCTGCATAAATCCTTTGTCTGGACTGAGCTGTACGAAGCCTATCCTGAATCATCCTGACCTTGTCCAAGGCCTCCTGATTCAAATCCGTACCGAACAACCGAGCCTCTCCCAGCTCAAACCATCCAACCGGAGATCGACACCGCCTACCATATAAAGCCTCATAAGGAGCCATCTGGATACTCGACTGGTTGCTGTTGTTGTAGGAAAACTCTGCCAGAATCCTCTCCCTCAGGCCATCAATGTCAGGGACATGCAACCTGCCCTGAAGTTACTTGAAATCACTATTTAACAACTCGAACACCAGCCCGTGCTACCACGACCCAGTCGAGCACATTAGCTTGATAAAATTTGGAGACTTCTTCTTCATCCATATAATAAGCACATGATTCATTCAACCCTTGCGTTTTTCTCTGCCAGGCCCAGTTCCAATATATATAAGCACTGCATCAACTAACACACGATATACCCGATCATAACTGCATACCCTTGCCGAATCAGCACCATGCACCGCACCACTCTTCATCTGACCACAATAACTCTCCCTGAGCCTTAATGGCCAAAATTCCACGAATATGATGCTCCCAATGTACCTCTTAAAAACTATACATACATCCTGCTATAATGCTGACGATACCACCACAACGGAAGAAACGTGCAGAAACTCATACTCAATCGCAGAGTTAACAAATCCTTGAATACCTCATCTTGACTAGAATCATCACTCCATTATGAACCCGAATAATGGTATTTGTCCTTTAATACGCACTTCACGTAACCTTAGTACAGATCTCTGCTCCAATAATCTCGTCTCACCCAGAATGAACTGCTCAGGCAGCAGGCTATCCCGACCATGGCTAACAGCCTCATATGATACCATCTCACGCCAATAGGCCATAAGTCGAACATGATAATAAGAAACGACTGAGAACGGAACTATTCATCTCACTCAACTAATGTGAATTCTTACCAGAAAATAAGAAACAAAACACAAGAAACTAAATACATATTAACCTTCTCATCATCACATTGATGCGGCGCGCAACCTAAGTCAAATAACATACCCGTGGCGCTGTGCCACCCGATCCCAAATAACGTAGAACTCACGTAAGGGAATATATACAGAGCTGATTGCTCACTATTACAAATTACCAAATATCGGTCACAAGCACGCTCAATGCATAATACCTTCCTGGGGAGACTGATAAAGTCATAGGCTATAAAACTCAAGCACAACTAGGGTGCGATATATACATATATATACACCCTGGACCTCAAGAGCTATCCTTCTCACATAACATCCCCACTACGCGGGACCTCAACACATAAGGAATCCTTAAGCCGTTTTCACAAATAGCACGGCACAATCACCATAACACATAAATTTGACGAAGATGGAACAACACCCGTACTTTCTAATATCTTTCCATGAAAAGATGATCTACTAAAAGGAACATGCCTGGCTCACGCGAAGGCCATGAACATATATAAACCTATCCACAAATATAGTGCCACCTTGCTCGCACCAAACTTAGCTAATACCTTTTACATGGGTCCACCTTAACCCTAACTTTTCTCACAATACACGAGACCAACTGTCATCACCGGGACTAACACCCTGAAATCCAAAATCGACTGACCCGAACGCCCTCTAGGCATAAAATTCTCAATTAAGCAATAATGCACTTCTTCATACTCAGTCCAAATCTGAATCCCATCAAGTGACTACATGTCACACTTTATACAATCCTTTCGCGGTCATGCTTCCACGACCTCCCACACATGGCAACTAGTCTGCACATCCAGGACATCGACCGTGTTAAGGCCGCAAAGCACATCGGTAACCCATGACCGGGGTATAAGGCCTCTTCCACCGAATATCGATCTCAGGTGACACTGAAGATGATACCAGCTTATACTGAACTTTTGAATCACTCGGTCTTGTTCTTCCGAGCTCATGGCATCCTTATAAACATCAGACCTGAATCTCGATTCTTACTGCCAGTTACCTATTGCTTCCAACACTTGACATGCCAATACGAGGTAGCACAAGAATTCCATCACAACTTCAGAACCACCAAAAGGGTGAGCATTTTATCATATAGATACTTTTTACTTGACTCAATTCAAGAATACCTCCTCAACTCGCGAGTGAATTCCCACAAAAACCCATAACGACGGCCGACTAGCCCCGCACACACACCCGCATAGACCACATGCATAATTAAATCACATCAAAGGAACCAATCACTGCCGCAAAGGTGCCAATTCAACCATGGCTAAATAACCCATCCTCTCTTAATCATCTTTAATTGCCTCAAAGATAATAGTAACTCTCTTTAACTCATAGCAAACTCAGCCGTCACTAATCTCGAGTGACCTTGATTCACGAGACTACGCTGCCCAAATCTCGCAACCCGTGTCATACCCTTCTGATACTTCTTTTCTTCCATCTGAAGTCTATTCCTTTCACTCCTTTTTTTCATGCTTGCTGAAACATATCATAGAACGTTCCAACCAATCCTCCTCTTCCTCGGAAATTATTCTGCAAAGCCTCGATTCTCGACCATACTAATCATCGCATTCTTTAACTTTTGAACTCATTGGGACCAATACTGAAAGTCACCCACTCTGACTGGCCCCGAATACAATCACTCCAAGGCCCTCTTGGCACAGGAACACCTTTTTCAATGAAACACGTGACTGAGTCACTAACCTTACTACTCTCCCATGCCTTAAGCATAAGTTCTGAATCTTCCAAGCCCAACCCTTGCCCGACAGGGCCAACTTTTGCACATATTCATCAAATCCTACGCACAATTACCATTTTACTCCTCCTTCCTAGCTGAAATCCCTTGACTATATGCCGACAATTCGCAACCCTATGAGAAGACGACCCTACAGCCCTACTGAAGATGGTGGGACTCTCCCACTTAGCCCGAAGCCACTCCTAGAACCTCTCTAGACCATGCTGAGACCCTTTCTCCTTTGATAACACGATCCCTGCCAACCGCATTCTTCAACACTTCTTCTCGATACTGTGACCCCAGGAAACCGAAGAAACCATAGCACCATCGAATCCTAACACATTCCATCTGATCCATGATGATGAGTACACGTCACAGGTGCATATCCTATCCCGATTAAAGACACCAAGTCTTACTATGTTATCAATCCCAACCGAGCCATTCATACCCCAAATGCCTTCCCTGTGCCGACACAAAATGCTGAAATCTCGAAATCACAATCTAAGGAGACCTCCCTTCAAACCATTCATCTTCCCCAACATAGGGGCAAACATTCTATCATCATATCGACACCGCGCAACGACCAATTGCAAACATCATCACTAGCTGAGCACAACCTTAAGGCTCGCCGAAACACAGCTACTAAGCTTAAACAACATATTACCCTTTCATAGGGCCATAACACCACCATGACCATCTACACATAGAGGCACCTTGAATTACATTCGTAGCACCATTCCCATTCCACAAATTCCTGAACCATAGCAAGCACTTCGCGACGCGTAAGATTAAGTAGGAATGAACATAGGCATAAGCCTGAAAGGAATCAACTCGCACGATGAAGAATCAAGAAGGGAAGTACTCCTAACAGCCCTGTAGCCTCTCGAAGATAAGAACAGACGTCTCCGTACGAATCCGTAAGACTCTACTAGGTTTGCACGTGACTCGTGAGACTACGTGAACCTAAAAGCTTTGATACCACGTTGTCACGACCCAATTTCCCCCACGGGTCGTTATGGCACCCAACGACGGGGTTAGGCAAGCCAACATATTACACTAAGTGTTACCCTTCCCAAGTGATTGATTATTCCATCTTTTACCAATTTTAAACATTTATTAACATGATAATTGCATGTGACATAAAAATTAAAGCCATCAGATACTTGAACCATAAGGTAAGCACATGTATGAAAATGCAGGCCAAAATCCCAAAAAAGATGTACGCACGTGTGTTCCAGGAACTAGTGTCACGGGCAACTATCATAATACACCAAAATACATAAATATATACAATCCCTTAGTCTGAATGAAATAGACGGGAGAATACAAAGGAAACTCCAAAGTGCTACCAGGAAGAGCAGCTCACCGAGAAGTATAACCAACCCCGGTCAGTATCTAGCACCGGACTGATGATCAGACGTATCAACCTCCGGACCTGTACAATCAAGTAAAGAAGAAAAGAGAGTGCAGCATGAGTACATACATAAGTACGTACCCAGTGAGTATCCTGCCTAATCTCAAAGAAGTAGTGACGAGAAGTCGACTCGATACTCACTAAGGTCCAACGGTAATAAAGTAAACAAGATATAAGGAAAATAACTTGCATGAAAGACAATAACCAAGTACATCGATATCAGACATCAAATACAAATCCAAAATCTACCGAGGTATCCGCCGTGGCGTACGGCCCGATCCCATCCTGTAATCCTCGCCGTGGCATACGGTCCGATCCCATCCTAAAATCCTCAATCTCACCATAGAGTACGGCCCGATCCCATCCTCCAATCTTAATCTTGTCGTGGCGTACGACCTGATCCCCTAATAAAATCAATAATCTCTCTGTCGTGGCGTACAACCCGATCCCATAATATAATCAATAATCACTCTACAGTGGCGTACAGCCCGATCCCATAATATAATCAATAATCACTCTGTCGTGGCGTATGGCCCGATCCCATAATATAATCAATAATCACTCTACCATGGTGTACGGCCCGATCTGATAATATAATCAATAATCACTCTACAGTGGCGTACGGCCCGATCCGATAATATAATCAATAATCACTCTGCCGTGGCGTACGGTCCGATCCCATCCCGTGATCACTCTTATCACACTCAAATCAATCCAATTATCATCACGTTCAAAGGAAACAATACCATTCACACAAGAATACAAGTCATATTTAGGCTACAATAGGGGAAAACAATGAACATGTTGTGTCCTAGCTACCCGGACGAAGCAGTAATAGCCACTACGTATGGACTCTCGTCACTTGGTACGTACGTAGCCCCCAAACAAGATCACATAGCAATCAAGGTTACCTGGAGGGACAATTTCCCTCTCACGAGGTTAGAAAGGAGACTCACCTTGATAAAAGCACTCCTCGGACCAAGGACCGGATCAAAAGATGCGCCCGAACTTCGAAATTACTCCTGACGGCTCACAACTAGCCAAACATAGTATAATTAAGTCAATTTCAGTCCCAAGAAGGAGAACTAATAAAAAAATTCCAAAATTTAAGCATTCTTGATGGTTTTTGGAATTTCGACCTCGGGCCCACACGTTCGGATTTCGAAACTTCTTGAAGGAATCAATTACCCGGAGTCTAAGGATCATGATTACATAATTTATTTGGGAATTCATGCAGAGAATTTTTGGGAATTCATGCAGAGAATTTTTTATAATAGCCATTACATAATTCCCATGCATTTCAGGATAATTGAAAGAGAATTTTTTTGAATTTGATGTTAAAAGTCATAAAAACGGACTAGAATATTACTTACCTGGACGAATGGAACTGGGCAGCCCTTTCCCTGGCTTGGAGGAGCTCTAATGGAGGTTTGGAGTTTGAGGACGAAATTGGGTATTTAAATAAGGCTGCCTTCAGGGATGTCGCGCCTGTGACTTTGGGACCGCGGGTGCGGTCCCGCACCTGCAAAGAATACTCCGCACCACCGGGCTCGCGCCTGCGAAGGATGCTCCGCACCTGCGATGAAGACTCCGCACCAGCGGCCACACCATTGACTGTGCACCAACAGTGGCTTTTGCTTGTTTTTGGCCTCGTGCGGGGTCGGGGAGACTCCTGGTCCCACCCGAGCCCCTGACAAAATATATCAACGAGCCCCAAATCATAACATGGACTCGCTCGAGCCTTCAGGACAATCAAAACAATGCAAAAACTCAAATTCGCACCCCCAAACCTCAAGAACCAAACTTAGGAAATTTTAAGTTTTCTAACTTCGCTAACAACGTGCCGAACTGACCTATAAATCTCGGAATGACACCAAATTTCACAGATTGCTCACACCACATCCTACGAACTTGCCTGTGCGATCAAATCGTGAAAACAACATCATATACACCAAATTAAGCCTCAAAATCCATGAATCCTATCAAATTCCATAAAATATCAAGTATTCCATTCTTTAGTCCGAAACACTTCAAACGAAACCTGATTTCATCCAAACTTTACAGAAAGGACCTAAACCATATATAAGATTTGTACCGGGCGCCGAAACCAAAATACGGGCCCGATACCATCACTTTCTAATCATATCTTATTTTCAATTTCCTTAAAAATTCTGAGAAAACAATTTTTACTCAAAAATTAATTTCTCGGGCTTAGGACCTCGGAATTCCATTCCGGGCATATGTCCAAGTCCCATATTTTCCTACAGACCCTCCGGGATCGTCAAATCATGGGCCCGAGTCTGTTTACCCAAAAATATTGACCGAAGTCAAATTTATTCATTGTAATATTAAATTTTGGCATTTTTCAACAGAGTTCCCTATTTAAGCTGTCCAGCTACACGAACGGATTGTGCACGCAAATCGAGGCAAATACAAAGGAGGTTTTCAAGGCCTCAGGAGTACGGGATGGGTGATAACATAGGTGATGACCCTCTTTGGGCCGTGACAACATTATCACTCGTAATAAAGCCTCTCGAGCAAGCCTCTCAGTCACTCGTGACTCCACTATCAGTATCTCATGCTCTCACTTAACACTCGTACTCAGTAAGAACCATGAACACACACATCAGATGCGGTGGGCAGCCCGCTCCACTACATTTATATACATATATATATATATATATATATATATATATATATATATATATATATATACTCTTGCGGCGTGCAGCCCGATCCATATAATAGTCGACTATGCTCACTGGGGTGTACAAACTCTTGAAGGGGCTCCTTCAGCCCAAGCGCAGTATCTGTTGCGGCGTGCAGCCCGATCCAATATGTATATTGTTGCGGCATGCATCCCGATCCATATATATATATAATCTATATTGTTGCGGCGGGCATCCCGACCAACATATAATATATATAACACATATATTTTTGAGGCATGCAGCCCGTCCCTTAACTATCCTCACATACCCGGCTCTCGGCTTGACTCAGTCACCCTCATAAGACACCTAGGCAATTTATCTCGACTTACGGGACTCAGCCCAAAATACTTTTCAGAGTTTTCAAAGCAGTGTGATAACAGTGAAAATAACAACAAGTAGGAAACAAAGACTGAGTTCACAATTACTAACAGGATAGTGGTAGGATAGGGTAAAAGTACTCCCCCTGAGGGTCTAAGCAGGTCGGCACAAGGCCTAAACATGGCTCACATCCCATAAACAAGTATACACTTTTGGAACATAGGATGTCGTAAGGTTCAAATTGAATATGCAGCTTAATAGTCGCTACAGGACGGACAAAGTCACAATCCCTATCGGTACACGCCCCCACGCTCGTCACCTAGCACGTACGCCACCTTATTTATCAACACAATAACAAATAACGGGGCGTCATACTCTCAGGTTTTGAGTTACAATCATTACTTACCTCAAAACAACCCAAAAGCTACTCCGCGATGCGCTTTCCCCTTGAATTGGCTCCCAAATTCTCTGAATCTAACAAAAACTGTATTAGCATCATCAATATAGGCTAACGGAACAAAACCCAATCGAAAGATATAAATTTTAATACAATTCTCGAAATTCGGCCAAACCTGAGCCCTGAGCCCACATCTCTGATTCAGAAATATTTACATCACTAGAAACCTCGTTCTCCCACGATTCTATACATACCTAGAACACTAAAATCGGACCACAATTGCCCACTCAAATTCTCAAAAGAAAATTCAAAATTCCATGCACTTATCTTCCCCAAAAATGGGTTTAATTTAAAAAATTTCAGGTTTAATTACTTAGAAAACGATATGGAAAGGAGTTATGAGGTTTGAAACCTTACCTCCAAGTGAGCCCCTTTTATTTCTTCTTCAAACCCTCTCAAATAGCTCTCAACTCGTTTATCAATGGAGGAAAGTGTTGAAAATTCTGCAATAATGGGCTTTACAACATTGTGCCCAGCACTTAAAATCCCTTCAGTGCGATTGCGACTCTAGCCATGCGATCGTGATGCACAATCCAGACCACCCTACGTGATCGCACACCAACACACGCGATCGCGTAGAACAAATGTCCATCCCACTCACGCGCCTCAGAACCTCTATGTGATCGCACCAAAAGCCCACGCGATGCCTCACCTGATCAACCTATGCGATCGCAGTCCACACCACGCAATCACATAGAACAAATTTCCTGGCCTATTCTTTTACTCTACGTGATCGCGGATGGATCCACACGATCGCAGTGAAGAATTCACTGCTGCTAAAACACCAGAAAACAACAGACTTCTTAAGGCCACATGTTTGAGCATCCGAAATACACCTAAGGCCCCCGGGACGTCAATTAATCCTACCAATACATCCCATAACACCATTCAAACTTAGTCGAGCCTTCAAAACACCAAAAACAACAAGAAAACACCTAAATTACATCAAATTCAAGCCTATGAAATTTGAAACTTCTAAATTTCGCCAATGATGCCGAAACCAACTAAATCAAGTATGATTGACCTGAAATTTTGCAAACATATCCAAAATGACATGATGAACCTGCCCCAACTTCCGAAATCCCATTCCGACCCCGATAGCCTATTTTCCACCGCCGACCGGAAATCACCAAAAACTAACTTTCGCCAATTCAATCCTTATTCTACACCGGACATCAAAGCTTATTCCTGAACACACTCCTAAGTCCGAAATCACCTAACGAAGCTATCCGAGTCATAAAATCTGCATTCCGAGGTTGTTTACCAATAAGTCAACTCTTAGTTGACTTTTTAACTATTAAGCTAATTTAAGATACTAAGTGTCTCAATTGTCATCACGACCACTCTGAACCCTAACCATCCGACCCAACACAACATAAACAGGCTAAGCAATATATGATAAAGCAGAAATGAGGGAAATGGGGCTAATCTCACGGAAAGACCGGCCGGGTTGTTCCATAGCTATTATTGAATGAATTTAATCCTACAGACATGGTATCCATTGAGAAGTATTATGGACAGAAATTGTACATATTACCAGAAAAACAATTAAATAGAACATTGAGGTCCTATAGGTATGATTGCTAACATATTTTTGTTGGACAAGTTAATGCAACCTATAAGAAGGATTTCTAATGCAATTTTAATCCTACATGCAGGATTTCTAATGCAGTTTAATACTATATGTAGGATTTCTAATATGAAAGCATGGTATACCACTCACATGATTTTAACAAAGATGATGTAAAACAAGATTAACAGAACAAATGAAACCCTATAATCAGGCTTTATACCTGAATTGCCCAAAGAAAATAAAGGCCCTTCCCGATTTTACTACACACCCCAGAATCTATTCATTAGAAACTGATTACAAACCATAGTATTGAACAAATTACATAATAGTAATAAGATAAACTATAAAGAGCCTTCATTAGGCCCAAATAAACTTGGGAAAGTAGGCCTTCAAACCAATCAACCCTGAGGATCATTTCATAGGGACAACATAGCTAAGAATGGGTGGTTCACCCATAGAACATATAGAACGAGGTTTCCACTCTGTAAAAGTTTCCAAGAGCCTTGAGGACCCAGGGCAATGCTCACACAAGAACCACATATTCCCAAGAGATTGGTAACCAGTTCCTAGTGTGTCAGAGTTCATTGGAGTCTCACATGGACCCTAAGCAGTGTTCACACTAGGGTGGTTGAGAAACTAAGAGACTAAGAGTGGATGTTTTAAAAGAGTGACACCAAAAGGAGGTAGGGACATATATTAAAACAATGTTGAGTTCAGAAGAAACAAAGTTCAGAACACAGAATTACATTCAGGAAAACAAGCAAGGTTTGTAAAGTAAATAGTTTCCAAGAGACCTAATTTTACATATAAGGGAAGTAATCAAACCCATATAGGTAATGAAAAAAATTAATCATAAAATACATAGATGTCAAAGTTCAGTCAATTAATAGGGCATAACAGCGTGTAATCAGGCGAGTAACATTTAAAATAAGGAAAATGTCACGACCCAAACCGATGGGCCGCGACGGGCACCCGATATCTTACTCGACCGTGTACCAACATAACGTATGATTCTTATTACATCATCATATACACGACACATACGGGCCTAATAGGCCAACATAATCATATAAACTTAAAACATAGGCCGACAAGGCCGTACAATCTTCCATGTATACGAGATATGTGTACAAGCCTCTCAGAGTACATAAATGTCATAAAGGTCGGGATAGAGTCCTGCCATACCAAAATACCCGTCTACATCATACTAACCAAACAAGCGACTCCGAAGCAAATGGAGCGCACCAACATCTTCCGCTGAGCTGATAGCCTACTTGGAGGGCTCTCGACCTGTCTATCGGGACCTGCGGGTATGAAACTATGATGACCCAAAAGGTCATCTTGCGTAATTTAGCAGAAAAATGTGTTTCGAGGCCCCGAAAGCCTCTGTTAACCTCACCTTGATATGCGTGTGTAGCCCGAGCGTGTAGCCGGGAAGCTTTGATGTGAAAACTTGATGAAAAGGTGATTTCATAATGATTAATTGATTAAGTTGACTTTGGTCAACATTTTTGGTAAACTAACCCGGACCCGCGGCTCCAGTGGGTCTGTAGGAAAATATGGGACTTGGGTGCATGCCCGGAATCGAATTCCGAGGTCCCAAGCCCGAGAAATGAATATTTGAGTTAAATTGATTTCTGAAAATATTTAAGGAAATTGAAAATGAAATTTGATTAGAAAGTGATGGTATCGGGCCCGTACTTTGGTTCTGGCACCCGGTAAAGGTCTTATATATGGTTTAAGCACTTTCTGTTATGTTTGGTTGAAATCGGACGTCGTTTGATGTGTTTCGGACTTAAGATGGAAAATTTGATAGAATTCATGGATTTTGAGGTTTAATTCGATGTATATGATGTTATTTTGGCGATATGATTGCACGGATAAGTTCATAGGATGTTTTTGAGGTAGTGTGTATATTTGGTTTGGAGCCCTGAGGGCTCGGTGAGTTTTGGATAGGCCACGGATTTCATTTTCTAATCTTGGAATTTTGCTTGTAACTGATTTGCAGGCTTCACATTTGCGAAGCCAGCATCGCAAATGCAAAGGTGCCCTTGCTGTCCAGGGATCGCAAATGTGACCATTCTGTTCGCAAATGCGAATATGGGACTTTCGCAAATACGACATTTTGGTCGCAAATGCGACATTTTGGTCGCAAATGCGAAGTCCCTTCCTTTGCCCAGTGTTCGCAAATGCGAACTATTATTCGCAATTCCCATACAGGGGTGTTCGCAATTGCGAACACTTGTTCGCAATTGCGAAGCCAAGCAGTGCCCTGCTCTGTACAAAACCGAGTTTTTACTTCATATTTCATAATTTCTCAAACTCAACACTCTTAGGCGATTTTTCCAAAGAACAAGACTCTTTCAAATCAGTTGTAAGTGGTTTTTACTCATTTCTTTTCAATCTTAACATCATTTAACATGTTTTCAACTTAAAATCAAAGACTTTCATGGTGAAATTGGGTGAATTGGGTAGAACTTAGGTTTTTCATAACTTGGGATTTGAGTGGGTGATTGACCTCCTATTTGAGAGATTCTTATATGGCTAGACTCGTGAGAGTATGAGGGTTCTTAAAATGTAAAATTTACCCAACTCCGAGACACTGGCCTGGGGGGCATATTGGTCATTTCACCTAATTTCGTGCCGTAACTTGAATTTGATAGTAAAATCAGTGCATGAGATGTTATTTATGGTATGAAATTTATTTGAATAGATTTGGGCCATTTGGAGTTGCATACTCGTGGCAAACGTGTGGTTTCGGATTGATTGTTGTACTTTGGACCCGAGGTAAGTGTTCGGTCTAACCTTAGCTTGAGGAAATAGGAGTTAAGTCTTGTTTAATTCTTGCTAATTGTAGAGTACAATGTATAGGCATGGTGACGAGCATCTATACATTAGCGTCTAGCATGACCGTGAGTCCTTATATTGTGAATATTCTGGTGTTGTGGTAATTTCCATGTTTAATTGATAAATTCTATATGTTGTGAAGAATATGTGGAGGGAATTGTATCCTGTAAACATTCTTTGGAGCATTGGCTCCATTTATGAATTGAATAATGAGGAAATATGAGATATTACATTCTTGGGAGCATTGGCTCAATTTGTGAATTGAATAATGAGGAAATATGAGATATTACATTCTTTAGAGCATTGGCTCAAGTGATAGAATAAATCACATAAATGAAAGTGAAAGAAAGAGGAAGAATTACTAGAATATACCCTTGCCGGGTTGTGAACAACTATTTTTTGACCACACCCAAATTCTATACTATTTTTTGCTATAAATATT
>MDKI01132202.1:0-16984 GCA_005239505.1 Nicotiana paniculata | reverse complement strand
TAATGCGCATAAAATGTAAGGTATATCACATGTTAAACTATGCATTTTAGTCTCGCATCAGACGCCCATGACATTCTCCCCCACCTGAGTTGGCGACGTCCTCGGTGCCTTAGTTGCCAAATAATCTTCAATCAGGCTCTTGTAGGCTTTGAGGTTTGTTCCCCTCTCCCAAGTGTTCTCCTCTACATCACACCCTTTCCATTTTACCAAGAACTCTTGGTGATCCTTCCTGGAGGAATGAATTACCCGGTCATTAAGAATAACTTTAGCCTGCCTTTTCCCGGTTGAACCGAGGCCTCGAATACCGGGTATTGTGAGTTGGCTCCGTGAAGGATTCTCTGTGTTTCCCGAAAAGGTTTCAATAGACTGACATGGAAGACGGGATGGATTTTCCACCAAGCTGGGGTATCCACCTGGTATGCAACTTTTGTAACGCGTCTTTCAATGGACAAAGGTCCAATACATTTTTGCAACAGGCGAGGGTCATGGACCCCTGCAAATAAGTACCGCTTTGGTATTTTGACCATCACTTTGTCTCTTACTTGGTATTCAACAAAGCGACGATTCTGATCAACATGCCTCTTGATTCTCTTTTGGGCTTTAACCAGATAGCTCCGCACTATCTCCATATTCCGCTTCCATTTTGTTAAGAAGCTAGTAGCACGAGGAGATTTCCCCATGTTCGGTGCATTCACAGTGTGTGGGAGTAGCGGTTTGTTGCCCAGTAACAATTTCAAAAGCGCTTTTGATTGTATTGGAGCTCTTTTGTGAATTGAAACACAGTTGAGCAACATCCAGGAGCTTCACCCAATCCTTCTGCGATCCATAACAAAATGGCGAAGATATTCCTCCAACATGCCATTGAACCGCTCCGACTGGCCACCGGATTGTGGATGAAAACTTGAGCTGTGATTCAATTTTGACCTGAGGCACTTAAATAATTGGGTCCAAAAGTTGCTAGTGAAGCGTGAATCGCGATCACTAACAATGTGTTTGGGCAGGCCCCAAATTTGACGACATGAGAGAAGAAGGGTCGAGTTGTATCCTCTGTTGATATATATTGAGGTGATGCAATGAAGGTGTCATACTTTGAAAACCGGTCCACCACAGCCAAGACAGTTATGAGATCTCCAACCTTGGGCAATCCGGTGATGAAATCCAGCGACACGCTTTCCCAAGGTCTCTTTGGAACAGCTAGAGGTTCCAAGAGTCCCGCTTGTTTCAAGTGGTCGGACTTGTCCTTCTGGCATACTAGTCAAGTCCTCACATACTGCATGACATCGTCGGCCATTTGGGGCCAATAATATGCACGACGAAGCAATGCCATGGTCTGGGATGGCCGGCCCACAGAGTGTCATGACATTCCGCCAAGAGAGTTATTCTCAGGTCCCCTCCTTTTGGAACATAAAGTCGGTTCCCTTTTACCTTCAGGAAACCATCCTCCATATAGAACTGGCGAGTCTTGCCCTGTCCTACTAGATCAACCAAATACTGTGCAGCGGGATCCTTAATGAGTAGATCCTGTATCTGGTCTTTAATGGTGGTGGCTACTTCGCTCCCCCTTAGGGTGGCGAGTAGGCACACCGATGCTAGGTCCGCGCTGCGACTGAGTGCATCAGCCACATGATTAGACTTCCCGCTTCGGTACTCCAGGTTGAAGTTAAAGTTCGCTAGGAGTTCCTGCCATCGGGCCTGCCGGCTATTCAGCTTTGGCTGGGTCATGAAATGACTAACAGCTGCGTTGTCTTTCTTGACCACGAACGGTGATCTAAGCAGATAATGCCTCCAAAGGCGTAAGCAATGAACGATAGCCAATAATTCTTTCTCGTGGGCGGCATAGCGCCGCTATGCATCCTTAAGCTTTCGGCTCTCGTATGCTACAGGATGCCCGTCTTGTAGTAAGACCCTGCCAAGAGCATAGTCAGAAGCATCTGTTTGTACCTCGAAGGTCTTGGCCAAGTCAGGAAGTGCCAAGACAGAACTACTAGACATACCCGCTTTTAATGCATTGAAGGCCTCCGCTCTCCTAGGACCCCAATCCCAAGGCGTGACCTTCTTGAGGAGTTCAGTTAATGGTACTGCAATGAGGGAGTAATTCTTCACAAATCGACGATAGAAATTGCATAGGCCAAGGAATGCCCTCAAGGCATGGATATCCTTGGGTGGCGGCCAATCTGTGATGGCTTAGATCTTTTGCTGGTCCATCTTGATACCCCCTATCTCAATGACATGCCCGAGGAAGTCGATCTATTTTTGAGCAAAGGAGCACTTGGATAGCTTTTCTTAGAACTCATGCTCCCGCAACGGGGCTAGGACCTTCCGCAAATGCTCCATGTGTTCTTCCAGTGTCTGGCTATAGACCAAAATATCATCCAAACAGACCACCACGAATTCATCAATGTACTTCGGAAGACATGGTTCATTAGGGTGCAAAACGTGGTTGGGGCATTAGTCAAGCCGAACGGCATAACTAGGAAGTCGAACGACCCATATCTTGTCACACAAGTCGTCTTCTGTTCATTACCCTCAGCAATCAAGACCTGCCAATACCCTATCTTCAGGTCAATTTTTGTGAACACCGTAGCACTCCCCAATCTGTCGAACAAGTCTGCCATGAGCAGAATAGGATACTTATTCTTCACAGTAATTTTGTTCAGCGCCCAATAATCCACGCAGAGGCATAGACTACCATCATGTTTCTCCTGGAAGAGCACAGGGGACCCATATGGGGACTTAGAGGGTACAATGATCCCTGTGTCTAGCATTTCCGTTAATTATCTCTGAAGCTCGGTGAGTTCGGGTTGTGACATTCTGTAAGGCGACGGGCAGGTGGCTTCGCACCCGGCACCAACTCAATCTCATGGTCCACAGTGCGCCTAGGTGGAAGTCGCTTCGGCATTTCCTGTGGCATGAAATCTTCGAATTCCAGTAGTAGTTCCTTTACGGGTGTAGGAAGTGGTCCAGATGAGCGTTCTACCTCTTCAATACGTAGGGTAGCCAGAAATGTAGTTCATGTCTCTTGATCCCCTTTTTAGTTGCAAGGCCGAGATGTTCTCAACGGCCATCTTCATGGATATGCACGGAATAATACATGGTGTGGCCCCGTTTACCCCCATCATCAAAAGCATGTCCGCATATGGTACGGGCATGGTGTTGGTCTGCCTCAAGAATTCCAGTCCCACTATCAGCTCAAAGTCATCTATGATCACCACGCGCAAGGTGAACTTTCCTTTATAAGGCCCCATCTTCAGCGGTACTCCTTTTGCTATTCCATCCACTGGTTGAGGAGGTGAGTTGATAGCCTTGACATGACCCCAGCCCTTTCCCACAACTATCCCAAGACGCTCCACCTGAGTTGAGGCCAAGTAGTTATGAGTAGCACCTGTATCTATCATCGCCCGAATGGGTTTGCCGTTTACCCCCAGTTCAACGAACATAAAGGTCCTCTCTTGCTTAGAAGGAGTCCTTTTATTCGTATTCTTTTTCCCCTTCTTGGCAATTGGGCAGGGGTCCTTCCTCTTGCGGATACCAGCATTGGTTCCCGCTAATGCCTCCGAAACAGAACCAACAATTGCATTGAAGGCACCGACTGCTTCGGTCGGTTCATCATCATCTGCTTCATCATCCGTCCCCTCATCATAAGCTTGATGGGCATTCATCTGTGCATGTGGACATTCATTATTCCAATGCAGTCCACCGCAATGACGGCATCCTGAGGGGGGATTTCTCCCCCGAACATTGTTGTTTGATGCAGCATTGTTGCTGCCTATGGAGGGAGCCTTAGGTTTACCTGCACTCCGGTCTCCCCCACTTCCGTTAGGGCCACCATTGTTGGATTGGCCCCCTTTGTAACCCGCTTGGACAGGCGGCTGCGGCCTATCCTTCCGAGTTTCCATCTGATAGTCCCCAAGGCATTCTGCTGCTTAGATTGCCTTGGGTAGGGTATCCACCCTCTGTCTTTGCAGCTCTATGCGGGCATAAGGTTTCAACCCTTCCAGGAATGTGAAGAGCTTGTCTTTGTCCCCCATGTCGCGGATTTTCAGCATGAGTGCAGAGAATTATCGCACGTAGTCCCGCACTGACTTGGTCTGGCGGAGCTCCCTTAGTTTCCTCCTTGCATTGTACTCAACATTTTCGGGGAAGAACTGTACGCGTATGGCTACCTTCAGTTCTGCCCATGTCTCCAGAGCATCTTCACCGGCCCTGATGGCTTCTTACTTCACTCGCCACCAGAGTTTAGCATCACCCTGAAGATACATGGCAACAATTGCTACCTTCTTGGCTTCTTCTAGGCCTCCCACGGCATCGAAGTACTGTTCGATGTCGAAGATGAAAATTTTCACTTCTTTAGCATAGCTAGCCCCACTGTTTGGATTTGGCTCAGGAATCTTCAGTTTCTGTGCCAAGGGGGCAAGGTTCGCAGCACCCCCGATTAGATTTCCACAGCCTCGAAGCAAGCCTTGTAGAGCAGCATTGACAACATTGAGCTGGCCTGTCAATTCGTCGATAGTTTGCTGCATGGCAGTCATCCTGTCTGCCTCTTGTTCTCTGTGGGCTAAATCCTCGGCGCGCTCCTGTTGGAGGCCCTTGAATTTATCAAAAATTTTGGCTGCCTCAGTAGCTGCCGTTTTCCAGTCTCCTTCAGAGTCGCGGCTGATGTTTTCTATGTCAACTTCGACCTGGTCCATTCTGCGGTCCAGGTCATCCAACCTTTGCACTAGGCTAGTTTTCAGTTCCGTCACCATATCCACGATGGGTCGTAGTACGCCAACCGTCTCCTCAAGGGCCGCAATGCGGTCCCCATAATTTACCATGGTCAGAAATGGTGGTAATGCCAATGTGTTCCCTCGTCCGATGTCGATCCTAGGCTCTAATACCAACTATTACGCAACGCCTTCCTGAGATTCTTTGGAAGGGCGGCGTAAGGCTAAGCAACTGATGTCAGGGTGGTTGCTGTCCGCCAAGTGAGGTCCCCTCCGCACACTAGACGAGATTTTCAGTGCCGGGCGGGAAAACCAATGCCAACAATTGAGAGAACAGTAATGAGAATTGAATAAAAGTTTGATTGCATTAATGAAAGCTATTACAAAAGAAGGCAACGCGGTGTCGAGGGGGAGATACACCAGTACAGAGAATTGCTTGTTAGAAAGTTTTTGATTTCTTGATCTCCTCTAATAATGTTTATAAAAAATAAACCAACGTTACAGGAATAGAAAAAACTATGCTAGAGAAACCTAAGGAAAGTACATGGAATAAAACTACTCTAGTAATACAAGGAAAAAGGACTTAGTTTTCTACAGAAGTAGAAACAGGTCTGTTGTCAGCAACTTTGTCTCAGGCATCACGATCTGCGCGTGGGGCATTGTCTGCGCGCGCGGCGCTGTTGGCAGCTGCTTGTGGCTGGATGCTAGCGAGTAAAATCGGTGGGGCGACAAAGGCACATGCGCCCTCTTCACTTGGCGCGGCCAAGACCACGGGGCCGTCTGTGATGCTAGGCGTTGGGAGGCTTGCTAGGACGCCACGGGGCGCGTCCAAGGGGTCATAGGGCATGGCTGGAAAGCCGCCCGTGACATTATCATGTTTAAACCTTTATTATATCACGCAAGCACAAATTTTAAATTAATATTATGTGACTTTTAAAAAATTTATATTGGTTAAGACGAGGTTTACGCGCACCACACATATTCTAAAATTAGTATAAATTAAATAACCCAGAACAAGCTTAAAAAAAAAGCCCAAAGCGTCTTATTATAGATATATAATAGATAAGATGAATCATTATATTTGGATAAATCCATAAGGTTGTTCGATCCAACCGAACAATGCATAACGAGCATGAAAAGAATCAAACTTCGGCGCGGTAGATTAAGTCAAAATGTTAAAATATGAGGTACATTAAGTATGAGGTCCATGTTCTATTCTAGCTTAGGACCAAATGTTATTCTTTTGGGAAACATTAAGATCATTTAAATATGTAGAAAAAGATACTATGCATTTTGAACAATTAATAAATATGCGCCGTTCTATTTTGGTCGTTTATACCCCACTCTCGCCCACCTTCTTGGTGTTATCACCAAAATAAACACTCCATTAATTTAATCCAGAGTCTTTTTTCTCTTGACCATTTCTGCCATAAAAAATCCCACTAGCACCTTCACATTTACGTTATTTAGGGATTATTCACACAAATAGCTGGTCAGATTGATTATCTATTTTTTTTAATCGATATATATATTTAACCGGTCGTTTCGAGAGTTGTAGCTATGTTCCTCTATTTTCTACTCTTTTTGTGTTCTACAGCTATTATATAACTTACCGCATGAGTTGGTTCGGGTCCGGAGTGATTTCAAAGTAAATTGAGACACTTAGTCTCTTAATTAAAAGCTTAAGTTGAAAAAGTTGACCGGATGTCGACTTATGTGTAAACGACCTCCAATTTGAACTTTGATAGTTCGGTTAGGTGAATTTGGACTTAGGAGCGCGTCCGGATTATGATTTGGAGGTCCATAGTAGAATTAGGCTTGAAATGACGAAAGTTGGAATTTTGGAAAGTTTGACCGGGAGTGAACTTTTTGATATCGGGGTCAGATTCGAATTTCGGAAGTTGGAGTAGGTTCGTGGTGTAATTTATGACTTGTATGCAAATTTGAGGTCAATCGGACGTGATTTGATAGGTCTCAGCATCGTTTGTAGAATTTAGAAATTTCAAAGTTCATTAGGCTTGAATCCGTGTGTAATTCGTGTTTTTGATGTAGTTTGAGGTGATTTGAGGGTACGACTAAGTCCTTATCGTGTTTTGGACTTGATGATATGTTTGGTTGAGGTCTCGAGGGCCTCGGGTGAGTTTCATAGGGTTAACGGATCATTTTTGGACTTAAGTTGTTGGTTGATAACTGGTGGTGTGTTTCTTCTAGTTTCCTCTTACGCATTCGCGAGAGGAGACTTGCGTTCGCGAAGGGTGTTTGTGAGCTGGGAAGATTTTGTTCTCCCCGTTGGCGAAGAGGAGAACGCGAACGTAAACACGAATGCGAACGCGAAGGTATGGGCTGTGTGTGCAGCGCGAACGCGGGAAAGGTGTCCCGTTCGCGATGAGATATTGAGATAGCTGGGGACCCCAGGCCCTTGGTCTACGTGTTCGTGGGGCAGGGGTTGAGTTTGCGAAGAGTAGCTTTGGCGTAAACGCGAAGGTATGGACTGTGTGTGCAGCGCGAACGCGGGAAAGGTGTCGCGTTCGCGATGAGATGTTGAGATAGCTGGGGACCCCAGGCCCTTGGTCTACGCTTTCGTGGGGCAAGGGTTCCGTTTGCGAAGAGTAGTTTTGGCAAAGCTCCGTATTCGCGGAGCTGTGGTCGCATTCGCAAAGTGTTAAATTGAGAGGCAGGCAGATTGGTCTACGTGAACGCGAGAGGAAGGTCGCGTTCGCGATGAAGGAATATTTGGGCAGCAATGTTAAATTTCAAAAACGAGGTTTCAAGTCCATTTTTCATATTTTGAGCTAGAGACCACTAATTTAGGTGATTCTTGAAGGGATTTTCAAGGAGTTGATTGGGGTAGTTGATTCTTACTTGGTTTTAGCTAAATTTCATGATTATACCTTTAATTCCATCATCTAATTTGTGATTTGGGGCATAAAATTGGGGGAAAAGATGAATAGTTCTTTAGTTAGATTTTTGAGGTTTTAAATGAGATTTTGTTATCGGATTTGTGTAAATTTGGTCTAGTTAGACTCGTGAGTGAATGTGATTTCGGGTTTAATGACTTTTGTCAGATTTCGAGACGTGGGCCTGGGGGCCAGGTTTGAGCCGATTTTGGATTTTTTGCTATAATTTAGTATTTTTCTTGTGCAATTGATCCCTTTAGCCTATATTAATTGTATTGTACTGCTTATGGCTAGATTCAGGACGTTTGGAGACCGATTTGAGAAGCAAAGGCATTTTCGAGTAGAGTTTTTTCGGATTGAGGCAAGTAACACTTTCAAACTTGGTTCTGAGGGTTCGAGACCCCAAATTATGTATTATGTAATTGGTATTGAGGTGACACACATGCCAAGTGAAGGGCGTGCGGGTGTGCACCATGGGAATTTTGACCTGGTTGATTCCATGGCACTGTGTAGTGGTTCTATTTGGGTGATATCCATGTTTTCATCATGTGATAAAGTAATTCGGTTGTCGATCATGCTAGATATCATCTTTAGGCTTTATGCCGGTACTGTTGGGACCCATAGTGGTCGTTTCTTGCTGTCATATTACTAATTTCATTGACATTTACTACTCAGTCATATTTATGCATCTCATATCATATCCTAATCTCTGTTTTGATTTATTGATATATCATATAATTGTTTTCGGGCTAACTTCATGACATTATGGGCCCATGAGTGAGACTGAAGAGATTTATGACTGAGTGAGGCTGAGAGCTTGATTATGAGTGACAGTTATGGGATCGAGTTGCACGCTGCAACGGTTATATAGATTTATGATAGCACTTGGGATGAAGGAGGCCCTCCAGAATTTGTACACACCCCCAGTGAGGACTGTTGACATTATTGAGGGATGGATCTTCCCTGGACACGGATCTTGTCCGAAGCATGATATTCCTGGAGATGGATCTTCTCCACGGCTGGATTGGCCCTCCTCGGTACCGGGTGACTGATTGTCAGTGATGTATATATTATGGGATAGAACTTCCCTGGGCCATATACAACACCGAGTGGTTGAGTATTTGAGAGCGTGAGCACATGAGGCTGTCAGCATGGTGCATCGCATACATTATGTGCATTGACATGTAGAAGTAGAAGAGTTTATATCCTTCACATTGTTCAGATTTGATCTATTTTACTGTTTTGAACTATCTATTTAACTTGAAAGCATGCCTACGTTTTTGCACTATTATTTCTATTTTTAACTGTACTGATTGAGTTCGTCACTACCTTTCAGTCCAAAGGTTGGACTTGTTACTTACGGAGTTAGTTGTACTCACGTTACCCCTTACACCTCGTGTGCAGATCCAGGTGCCTCGAGTCACGGCGGCTGCTGATTGAGGAGTCAGGATTTGGAGACTATCTAGGTAGCTGCATGGAGTTTGCAGACCTTGATTCTCCCTCTTTATCTTTATTTGCACTTCAGTTTTATTCCCTAGACATTGTAGTAGACTGCATTCCAATATAGATGCTCATGTACTTGATGACACCACGATTTTAGGATAGATTGTATCATATTTCGGATTATTTATGTTTGAAAAAGGTTTTCTTCAATGTTAATTGCTTCCGTCTTTATTTTCAAGTTTTTACTGTGTTGAGATGTTGAGTAGTGGCTTGTCTAGTTCAATTATCGGCTCCATCACGGCGGTCGGTTTTTGGGTCATGACAAGTTAGTATCATAGCCTAGGTATATAGGTCTCACGTGTCATGAGCAGGTATAGTAGAGTCTTGTTGATCGGTACGGAGACGTATGTACTTATCTTCGAGAGGTTGATGAACCCTTAGTAAACTTTACATTCTTGAATTCTTGTCGTGTGAATCTGTTGATTATGTGACTAAACTTCTGTTGTTCTATTCTCTCACAGATGGTGAAGACACGTACTACGAGCAGGATGGACAACCACCAGTACCACCAGTCAGGGTCGCGAGAGGCCGCGGTAGGGGCAGAGGTGCAACTCGCATAACAACTAAGGCAACACCTACAGATCCACTAGTTGCCCCAGTTTTGGATTAGGTCCCAGTTGTGGATGTGCCAGCAGGACCAGCTCAGGCACCAGCTGTGCCCATTGTGATTTCATGACTTCAGGAGGCCTTAGCTCAAAGTCTGACCGTCTGCACCAATCTTGCTCAGGAGATCTCTATTTCGGCTACAGCGACCACTTCCCAGGACAAGGGAGGTACTCAGAGTCCCGCCGCCCACACACCTGAGCAAGTGATGCAGGGACCCCAGAACCTGGGGGTACCACCAGCCCAACCGGTTGTAGCTGCTCAAGACTATGTGGTTTCTGGTATGCCTGATGATGAGCAACGTAGATTGGAGAGGGTTGGGAGACTCCATCCTCCATCTTTCAGTTGTACAGAGGCGGAGGATGCACAGGGCTTCTTGGATAAGTGTCAGAGGATGCTCCGTACATTAGGTATTCAGGAGACCAGTGGGGTCTCGTTCACTACTTTTCAGTTCACTAGGGCTGCCTTCACCTGGTGGGAGGATTATGAGTGGCGTAGGCTGGTCGGTGCAGCGTCACTTACTTAGCAGGAGTTCACTGTTCTCTTCTTGGAGAATTTTGTGTCGTAGTATCGCAGAGAGGAGCTGCGCAGACAGTTTGAGCAGTTACGTCAGAATGATATGTCCATGACGCAGTACGAGATGAGGTTTTATGAGTTGGCCCGCCATGTAGTCTTGTTAGTTCCCACAGATAGGGAGAGGATCAGGAGGTTCATTGATAGCCTCACATTTTAACTGCGGGTGCTTATGACTAGAGAGAAGGTATCTGGTGCTATGTTCGAGGAGGTTGTCAACATTGCTCGATAGATTGAGATGGTCCTCATTCAGGAGTGGGTTGAGAAAGAGGCCAAGAGGTCTCTTGGATCAGGTGTTTTTAGTGGTGTTCCCTCTAGAGATTAGTTCCACTACGGTAGGGGTCGTCCCTACATGCATGCTCAGACGGCTCACCCAGCTCACCGTGGTGCATCTTCTGGCCATGGTTCTCACAGTTCTCATTAGGGTCACTGATCTCTTAGTTACCTTCTAGCTCAGAGTTCGTCTCATGCACCATCAACTCAGGGTTCATCTATGTTGGGGCCTTCTACTAGTTATCCCGGTGCTCGGGGCTCCCTTCAATCCCCACCGCCATTCACAGGGATAGGTTTCTTTGAGTGTGGAGATTTGAGTCATATCAAGAGGCATTGTCCCCGACTCTTATGTGGTTCAGCTCAGTAGAGGAGTCATCCTACTACGTCAGCACCAGTTACTTCACCACCCGTCCAACCAGCTCGGGGTGGAGCTCAGTCAGCTACGGATCGCCCTAGAGGGGGAGGCCGATCAAGTGGCGGTCAGGCCCGTTTCTATGCACTCCCTACTAGAACAGATGTTATTTCTTCAGACACAGTGATCACAAGTATTATCTCAATATGTCATCGAGATGCTTCTGTATTATTTGACCCTAGTTCCACCTATTCATATGTACCATCGTATTTTTCCCATTATCTGGATATGCCCTGTGAGTCTCTAGTTTCATCTATTCATGTATCTACACCGATGGGCGATACTATTATTGTGGAGCGTGTATACCGGTCATGCACAGTGACTATTGGGGGATTGGAGACTTGAGTCGATCTTTTGCTGCTTAGTATGGTTGATTTTGATGTGATATTAGGTATGGATTGGTTGTCTCCATGTCATGCTATTTTGGATTTTCACGCTAAGACTGTGACGTTGGCGATGCCAGGGTTGCCACGGATTGAGCGGCGACGTTCTCTAGACTATGTTCCTAGTAGAGTGATTTCATACTTGAAGGCTCAGTAGATGGTTGAGAATGGTTGTCTATCTTATTTGGCCTTTGTGAGGGATGTTAGTGTAGAGACCCCTACTATTGATTCGGCTCTGGTGGTGCGATATTTTCCAGATGTGTTTCCTGCAAACCTGTCGGGAATGCCGACTTTGGTATTGACTTGGTGCCGGGAAATCAATCATTTCTATTTCACCGTATCGAAGGCACCAGCTGAATTGAAGGAATTGAAGGAGCAGCTTCAGGAACTCCTTGATAAGGTTTTTATTCGTCCGAGCGTGTCACCTTGGGGTGCACCAGTTCTATTTGTGAAGAAGAAGGATGGTACTATTGATTACAAGAAGTTGAACAAGGTATCAATCAAGAACAAGTATTCTTTGTCGCGCATTGATGACCTATTTGACCAGCTCCAGGGAGCGAGGGTGTTCTCTATGATTGATTTGAGGTCAGGGTATCACCAGTTGAAGATTCGAGACTCAAATATACTTAAGACAACCTTCAAGACCCGCTATGGCCATTATGAGTTCCTCGTGATGTCTTTTGGGCTGACTAGCGGCCCAACAACGTTCATGCATCTGATGAACAATGTATTTAAGCCTTATCTTGACTCGTTGGTTATTGTATTCATTCATGATATCCCGGTGTACTCTCGTAGCTAGGACGAGCATGCCCAGCACTTGAGGATTGTGTTTCAGCGGTTGAGGGAGGAGAAACTTTATGCAAAGTTCTCCAAATGCGAGTTTTGTCTTAGTTCAGTGGCGTTCTTGGGGCACGTGGTGTTCTGTGAGGGTATTCAGGTGGATCTGAAGAAGATAGAGGCGATTCAGAATTGGCCCAGACCTCCTCAACCACGGAGATTTAGAGCTTTCTTGGTTTGGATGGTTATTACCGTCATTTCGTGAAGTGTTTCTCATCTACTGCATCGCCCTTGACCAAAAGGGTTCTCCTTTCAAGCGGTCAGATGAGTGTGAGGAGAGATTTCAGAAGCTCAAGACTACTTTGACCACAGCTCTAGATCTAGTTCTACCATCAGCTTCTGGTTCTTACACAGCGTATTGATGTTTCTTAGATTGGTATTGGGTGTGTTTTGATGGATGAAGGTAGAGTGGTTGCTTATGATTCGTGCCAATTGAAGCCCCATGAAAAGAATTCTCCTCTATGACCTTGAGTTAGCAGCTATGTTCATGCCTTGAAGATTTACATCAATCACCGGAGTTTGCAGCATTTGTTCAAACAGAAGGATCTTAACTTGCGTCAGTGGAGGTTGTTAGAGCTACTTAAGGACTATGATATCACCATTTTGTACCATCCCATAAAGGACAATGTGGTGGCCGATGCTTTGAATCACCGGGCGGAGAGTTTGGGGAGCTTAGCATATCTACCAGAAGCAGAGAGGCCATTGACGTTGGATGTTCAGACCTTAGCCATCCAGTTTGTTAGATTGGATATTTCTAAGCTGAGTCGAGTATTAGTTTGTGTGGTCTATCGGTCTTCTCTTTATGATCGTATCAGGGAGCATCAGTATGATGACCCCATCTGCTTGTCCTTAAGGACACGGTACAGCACAGTGATGCTAATGAGGTCACTATTAGGGATGATAGTGCATTGAGGATGCAGGGAAGGCTATGTGTGCCCAATGTAGATGGTTTGCGTGAGTTGATTCTCAAGGAGGCTTATAGTTCACGGTATTCCATTCATCCCGTTGCCGCGAAGATGTATCAGGACTTGAGGCACCATTACTGGTGGAGGAGAATGAAGAAGTAATAGTGGAGTATATAGCTCGTCGTCTAAATTTTCAGCAGGTGAAGTATGAGCATTAGCGGCCAGGTGGGTTGCTTCAGAAGTTAGAGATTCCGGAATGGAAATGGGGGCGGTTTACTATGGATTTCGTTGTTGGGCTTCCACGGACTCATCGGAAGTTTGATGCAGTTTAGGTGATTGTGGATAGGCAGACCAAGTCAGCTCATTTCATTCTTGTGATGACTACCTATTCTCCCGAGCAGCTGGCTCAAGTTTATATCCGCGAGATCGTCAGGCTTCATGACGTACCAATATCTATCATCTCTGACAGGGGTACGTAGTTTACATCACGGTACTGGAGGGCCGTCCAGCATGAGTTGGGCACTCGAGTGGACTTGAGCACAACATTTCACCCTTTGACGGACGGATAATCCGAGCGCACTATTCAGATATTAGAGGACATGCTCCATGCATGTGTGATGAAGTTTGGGGGTTCGTGGGATCAGTTCTTTCCACTTGCAGAGTTTGCCTACAACAACATTTATCAGTCAAGCATCTAGATGGCACCATTTGAGGCTCTGTATGGTAGGAGGTGTCGGTCTCTAATGGGTTGGTTTGAGCCACGTGAGGCTAGATTATTGGGTACAGACTTGGTTCAGAATGCTCTGGAGAAGGTTAAGGTGATTTAGAATCGATTTTGCACATCCCAATCCAGACAGTCATTCATGGTTGGAGAGCGGGTCCTGCTTAGGGTGTTACCTATGAAGGGTGTTATGAGGTTCAGAAAGAAGGGCAAGATGAGCCCAAGGTTTATCGTCCTATTTGAGGTGTTGCGACGTGTTGGGGAGGTTGCTTATGAGCTTGCTTTGCCTCCCAGTCTAGTAGGAGTTCATCCAGTATTCCATGTTCCTATGCTCTTAAATTATCATGGCGATCCATCTCATGAGTTGGATTTCTGCTCAGTTCTGTTGGACAAGGATTTATCTTATGTTGAGAAGCCGATGGCTATTTTGGACAGACGGGTTCGAAAACTGAGGTCAAAGAACATTGCTTCCGTGAAGGTTCAGTGGAGGGGTCAGCCGGTCGAGGAGGTGACTTGGGAGACTGAGCATGATATGCGCAGCCGTTATCCTCATCTTTTCACCACTTCAGTTATGTCTCTATACTCGTTCGAGGAAGAAAGTTTGTTTAAGAAAAGGAGGATGTAACAACCCGGCCGGTCGTTTCAAGAGTTGTAGCCCCATTCCCCCATTTTCTGCTCCTTTTGTATTCTACGGCTGTTATATGACTACCGTGTGAGCTGGTTTGGGTCCGGAGTGATTTCAGAGTGAATTAAGACACTTAGTCTCTTAATTGAATCATAAATTGGAAAAGTTGACTGGATGTCGACTTATGTGTAAACGCCCTCATATTTGAATTCTGATGGTTCTGTTAGGTGTTTGTACTTAGGAGCATGTCCGGATTGTGATTTGGAGGTCCATAGTAGAATTAGGCTTGAAACTATGGAAGTTGGAATTTTGGAAAGTTTGACCGTGAGTGGACTTTTTGATATCGAGATCGGATTGGATTTTCGGAAGTTGGAGTAGGTTTGTGGTGTCATTTTCAAATTGTATGCAAATTTTGAGGTCAATTTGACGTGATTTGATAGGTTTCGACGTCGTTTGTGAAATTTGGAAATTTCAAAGTTTATTAGGCTTGAATTCGTGTGTAATTCGTATTTTTGATGTTGTTTGAGGTGATTTGAGGGTTCGACTAAGTTTTTATCGTGTTTTGGGACTCGATGATATGTTTGGTTGAGGTCCCGGGTGCCTCGGGTGAGTTTCGGAGAGTTAACAGATTATTTTTGGACTTAGGTTATTTGCTGATGACTATTGGTGTGTTTCTTCTGGTTTCCTCTTACGCGTTCGCGAGAGAAGCCTCACGTTCGCGAAGGGTGTTTGTGAGCTAGGAAGATTTTGTTCTTCGCGTTCACAAAGGTATGGACTGTATGTGCATCGCGAACGCAAGAGAGGTGTCGCGTTCGCGAAGAGATGTTGAGATAGCTTGAGACCCCAGGCCCTTGGTCTATGCGTTCGCGAGGCAAGGTTCGTGTTCGCGATGAAGGAATATCTGGGCAGCGATGTTAAATTTTAAAAACGAGGGTTTGAACCCATTTTTCATATTTTGAGCTAGACCACGGATTTGGGCGATCCTTGAAGGAATTTTCAAGGAGCTGATTGGGGTAAGTGATTCTTACTTGGTTTTAGCTAAATTCCATGATTATGCCTTTAATTACATCATCAAATTTGTGTTTGGGGGTGGAAAATTGGGGATAAAAAATAAGAGTTCTTGAGTTAGATTTTTGAGGTTTTGAATGGAATTTTGTTATCGGATTTGAGTAAATTTGGTATGGTTAGACTCGTGAGTGAATGGGCTTTCGGGTTTTGTTACTTTTATCGGATTTTGAGATGTGGGCTCGGGGTCGGGTTTGAGACGATTTCAGATTTTTAGCTATAATTTAGTATTTTTCTTGTGGAATTGATCCCTTTAGCTTGTATTAATTTTATTGTACTGCTTATGGCTAGATTTGAGACGTTTGGAGACCAAATTGAGAGGCAAAGGCATTTAGGAGTAGGGTTTTTCCCGGATTGAGGTAAGTAACACTTTCAAACTTGGTTCTGAGGGTTCGAGACCCCAAATTATGTATTACGTAATTGGTATTGAGGTGGCGCATATGCCAAATGACGGGCGTGTAGGTGTGCACCGTTGGAATTGTAACTTGGTTGATTCCATGGCACTGTGTAGTGGTTCTATTTGGGTGATATCGGTGCTTTCATCATGTGATATTGTAATTGAGTTGTTGATCATGCTAGATATAATGTTTAGGCTTTATGCCGGTACTGTTGTGACCCATAGTGGTGGTTTTTTTCTATCATATTACCAATTTCATTGAGATTTCGTACTCAGTCATATCTATGCACCTCATATCATATCCCAGTCTCTGTTGTTATTTATTGATACATCATATCATTATTTTCAGGCTAATTTCATGAAATTTTAGGCCCGTGAGTGAGACTGGAGAGATTGATGACTGAGTGAAGCCGAGAGCCTGATTATGAGTGATAGTTATGGGATCGGTCTGCACGCTGAAATAGTTATATTGATTTATAATAGCGCTTGGGCTGAAGGAGCCCCTCTGTAGTCTGTACACACTGATGCATGGCTAGAATTCATGGTTTAACACGTTATGTGCGTTAATGATAAAAATACACTTTTTATGTGCATAATGGAGTCTATTTCATGTGTAGGTGAATTGGAGATGGAAGCTAAGCTAAATTGATGCAAATACGTCAAAAATACGCTCAAGAGTCGAAAAGGAGCAACCCGGGCTATAGTGGGGCGTTAGACCCATAAAGCAGGCCTAGCCTAGCTATAGTGGGGCGTTAGACCCATAAAGCCAGGCCTAGCCTGGCTATAATGGGGCGTTTGGGGCTTAACGCCTGGGTCCCCGGTCTGGTCAATTCCGAGTTTTGAAGGGTTTAACTGTTTCTCGGTTTGAATAGAAGTCTCCTACATGTTTAGGGTTTATCCCAAACATATAAATAGACCCAAAAACACAACTTGAAAGGAGGAAGCCATTGAAGTGAAGAAAAACCTGTGGATTACTACTCAGTGAAGTAAACATTGATTTTTATAGCTCTTAGTTATTATTTTATAGTTCAATTATGCAAGTTATTTTAGAATTGATTCTTATGAATATGAGTAGATAATTTTCTTA
>ML356109.1:46602-76108 GCA_005239505.1 Nicotiana paniculata | reverse complement strand
TATAGTTACTGTTTCTAGCCTATAGTTCTATATAATTTCCATATAGTTATAATTATAAAAAAATAAAAAATAAATATATATGCAAAACTTTTAGAGCCTAACTATTTTGTTGTTGTAAAAGACAACCTTTTTGGGATTTGACCATTGTTTGTCCCGGTCTAAAAGTTTGGTTTGAAAGAAATTACATCCTAAAAGTTCCCAACTTTCCAGTGCTCTTTTACATAAGTGTACTTGAAGCATTAATTAAAATTTGGAAATAAAACTTTCAGAGTCACGCAGTTCTTGAATTGTTTGGTAATAATTTTTTTTTATTTTTTTTTTAAAGCCTTAGTTTGTTCTATTTTATTTTGTTTCTCCAGTGCATGATGAAATCTTTATTTACATGTTAGCCTTTGTTAGTTTTAATAAGTATATAATTTTACGATTGGAAGTTTTGAATTCTTTTGTTTGAATTAATTTATTTATAATTTGATCTAATATAAATAATAAAAGGTTCATGTGCGCATTCCGCGTCTCGATGCTTTTAGATTTAAAATAATTATGTTATAACCATGTGTATATTTCGTACCTTGGTTTAACATTTAATTTCAAAGAAATACCTTGTGTGCGTTCCGCATCTTGGTAAACACAATTAATAAAATATAATAATTAATTAAGCTACAATAAATAAGTCATAATCAATATAATACAAGAATAGCTAAAAATTGATTTAAGCCTTACATGAGTCAATAAATCCACCGTGATAGAACCATGGGACTCGAGGGGTGCCTTACACCTTCCCCTCGGTCAACAGAATTCCTTACTCATTCTTCTGTTTTCGTAGACCATGAATTAGGAGTCAAGTTTTCCTTTTTATAAGGGATTTCATAAAAGGTGACCTGAAACACCAAAACTCAATTCCAAGTGGCGATTCTAAATAATAAATAATCCCTTTTCAAAACGTCACTTTAATTGGAAAAACTTTTCTAACTTAGCCACGTAATAGGGTTGTGTGGCTAAAAAGAGGTGTGACAAACATATACAACAAGTACAACAAACTCCGATATTGTTTTCTTTATTAAAACACATGGACAAGTGACATCATTTATATAACCTTCCTTTAATAAATACTCATAAGGCGGTTATACCACATTCTTTCTGATTGCTTTAGACCATACAAATATCTTTGCAATTTGGTTGTAAACATTTTCCGAAACATTGAATTATATGCGTCAGGCATTTTAAATCCCTCGAGAATTTTCATGTATATCTCATTATCAAGTGAACCATAAAGGTGGCTGTAACCACATCTATTAAATGCTTGTCAAGCTTTTCATGGACAACAAAACTAATGAGATAACGGAACGTTATAACATCCATAACAGGAGAATACGTCTCTTTATAATTGAGACTAGGTCTTTGTGAAAATCCTTGTGCAACAAGGTGTGCTTATTTTTTTGTACCTAATTTTTCTCATTCCTTTTACGTACAAAGAACCATTTATATCCAACAGGCTTAACACCATTAGGTGTTTGGACTACAGACCCAAAAACTTTACGTTTCGCAAGTGAATCAAACTCAGATTGGATTGCTCTTGCCATTTTGGTCAATCATGTCTTTGTCGACATTCTCCAATGGATTGAGGTTTAAGATCTTCATTATCTTGCATAATGCTAGATGCAACATTATATTCAAAGACATAATCTACCATTATATTCAATTGATTCAAATATGTCTCAATATCGATTGGGTTTACTGATAGTTCCTTATTTTCTTGAGTCTCAGGCTTATTGATTTCCCCATGAATCTCAGGATTGGTTAAATCATGAATTTCTTTATGAGACTCATTCGTTGTGTCATCTTGATCATTTTTTTTTCTAGGATTTCGATCCTTAGAGCTCAATGGACTGCCACGCTTTAAGCGTTCTTTTGACTCATTAGCTATGGCACTAGAAGATTGTCCAACAGGAACATCAATATGGATTGGAACATTCTCTGTAAGGATATGTGATTTCGTTATCCTTTTCAAATTTGTAAATGCGTCTGGCATTTGATTTGCTATTTTCTATAAATGAATAATCTTTTGCACACCTTTTTCATCAAATAGAGGCACATGGATCAAGATGAGACAATGATTGATTTTTCCACGAAATGTCCCGTTTGATTTCATCAATTTCTCCCCCTAATTTTGGAAAAAATGCCTCATCGAATCGACAATCTGAAAATCGAGCAGTGAACAAATCTCTCGTTAATGTTTCGAGGCAGCGAATAATGGAGGGCAATTCAAACCCAACATATAGTACTAACCTTCTTTGGGACACATCTTGGTGCGATGTGGCTGTGCTACAATAACATATACTGTGCACCCAAAAGTTCTTAAATGGGATATATTAGGTTCATGATCCAAAACTAATTATAACGGAGAATATTTATGATAATCTATCGGTCTAAGACGAACTAGCATTGCAGCATAAAAAATGGCATGACCCCAAACAGAAGTGGGTAATCTCGTTTTCATGAGTAACTGTCTTGCTATCAATTGCAGACATTTAATCAAAGACTCTGCAAGACCATTTCGAGTGTGAACATGAGTTACAAGATATTTTATTTTTATCTCAATTGATAAGCAATAATCATTAAATGTTTGGGATGAAAACTCAACAGCATTATCAAGTCGAATAGACTTAATTGGATTATCGGAAAACTGTGCACATAATCGAATTATTTGTGTCATTAATTTTGCAAACGCCGGGTTGTGAGATGATAATAGGAACACATGAGACCATCTAGAAAATGAATCTATTAAGACCATACAATATCTGAACGAGCCATTAGGTGGGTGATAGATCCATAAATATCCCCAATGTATATGTTCCAAAAATGCATGAGACTTAATTCCAACATTTGTTTGTGATGGTCTAGTAATTGACTTGTCTTGATAATAAGAAGTGAAAGAAAACTTATTATTAAAAGAATCTTTAAATTATTTAATGGATGCCCATTTGAGTTTTATATAATTCGTTTAATCATAATTGATCCAGGATGTCCCAATCGATCATGCCAAAGTACAAAAATATTAGAATCAACAACCTTTTGGTTTACTATAGAATATGCCTCAATTGCACTAATTATTGTCCAATACAGACCACAAGATAGAGATGGGAACTTCTCAATAACCCTTTTCTGGCCAGACACATTCTTGGTAACGATGAGATATTCGATATTATTCTCGTCTCTTGTCTCAATATGAAATACATTTCGACAGATATATTTAAAACTCAACAAGTTCCTCTTGGACTTGGAGGAGAACATGGCATTCTCTATGATAAGTATTGTTCCATTAGGCAGAGTTATAGCAGCTCTTCTAGAGCCTTCAGTTAGATTACTTCTACCAGAAATTGTAGTAACATTTGCCTTACACATACCTAAATGAGAGAAATATTCTTCTCTTTGAATATTGTATGTGTCGTACATGAATCAATTAAGCAAATATTTTTACAGTTGAACTTTGATCCAAGTGGGTGATGTCGAATTTATTGTCATAGATAAAATTAGCTTCAAGACCTTTATTATTTCGAGATGCTTGATATAGCTAAACCAAATATTTTGGTAAGCGACAAATATTTGCCCAATACCCTTTTCCACCGCAATTATAGCATTCAGTTTCTGAACCCTTTGGCTTTGGCTTCTCATCTTTCCTTTTCCACTTGTGGAAGTTATTTTTCTTTGGGGAATGATTAACTCTAGGATAATATCTTCGTTGGCCACAACCACGAACAGGGCTACGACCTTTTCCACGCTTATCATAATGGGAATGCACCTCATCCACCTTAGGCAATGGTGTGGATCCAATGGGTCATTTTCGTGATTTCTCATAAGCAAGTCGTTGTTTTGTTCAGCCACAAGGAGAATATAAATCAACTCAGAGTACTTCATGAAACCTTTCTCTCAGTACTGCTGTTGCAAGATCATATTGGAGGCATGAAACGTAGCGAACGTTTTTTCAAGCATATCATAATTAGTGATACTATCTCCACAGAGTTTTAATTTAGAAGTAATTCTGAACATCACAGAATTATATTCAGAAACAAACTTATAGTCTTGGAGATTCAGATGAGCCCAACCATATCGTTCTTGTGGAAGAGTGACCAACTTTAAGTTGTCATATCTTTCCTTTAAGTCATTCCACAATACAAATGGATCTTTGACTATGAGATATTCTATTTTCAACACTCCATCAAGGTGATGGCACAGGAAAATCAAGGCCTTAGTACATTCTTGGGTAGATGCTTTATTTTTATCTTTAGTGGCGTCTCCAAGACCCATTGCATCTAAATGGATTTCAGCATCCAACACCCATGTCATATAGTTATTGCCCGAATTTTCAAGGGCAATGTACTTTCTTTTCATAATATCAGTCATGATTAAAAGAGGAGAAAAATTATACCTTAGTCTTCTCAAAGAGCTTCTTGAGACGGTAGAGTCTCGTGCTGATAACGTGTTATGAAATAAAAGCAATTTAGTAAAACATGAACAAGAAATGGATATAGAGAGAACGAAGAGATTTTATTTCTTCTTCAATTGTGTTTTCTTTCCATCTATTATAATTCCTTTATATAGGCATGAAAAATGAAGAAATATGTCATTGAATATATCATTCAGATTTGAGAGAAAGATCATGGAGGAAGATAGACATCCACCATAATTTGATTTTTCTTGTAACAGTATCAAGAATATTTATATACAATATTGATAGAGTAAATATAACACAAAATCTAACAATCCGAATGAGAAATCCCGGTCATTTTTTAAACATATAAAAACAAATAGTAATATTTAAAGACCATCCCCATCGTTGCAGTCAATCACCCATAATTAGTTGACTTGGACCATTTGGGTCCTAAAACCTTTAAGTAGTTGTCTTGGCAAAAAATTGCGCGGACGCCCTCTTTGGCCGTCCCCATTTAACTTATACCCACTTTTTAAAAAGGTTTTAACTTATACCCACTTTTTAAACAATTTCAGGCCTCTTTCTCCTCCTCCTTCTCCTCCTTCGTTTTCTTCTTCTCAAGATTTTTCACTCAACTACCGCTCACCTCCAAGATTTCAATAGAGTATTTCAGGGGACTTGGTGTCACCCTTGTTAGTCCTCGATCGATTCGTCTTCGTTCTTGGAAATGTGATTGTTTTCATTCTGAAGTTCAGCAATTTCCTTTTTCATCAATCCATGCCCCCAGTAGGGAAATCTTGCTTAAAAGTTCATAGTTAGATAGTCTAGCTTTGGCCAACTGCAAAATTCAGTATTTGAACCAGAAAACCGGTTATATTTGAGAGATAATTAGCCTCAAGCTTCCTAAGCACTTTGATACCATCAATTAGTTTGTCCATGTGATTTGAGGTAAAATCGTAACGATATAAACAAAAACTTCAGCAAATATAAACAAAAACTTCAGCTCCTAGAATGTTGAAGTTTAGCAAATACAAAATAAATTTCAGCTCCTAGAATGTTGAAATTCAGCAAATACAAAACAAACTTCAGCTTCTAGAATGCTGAAGTTCAGCAAATACAAAACAAACTTCAGCTCCTAGAATGCTGAAGTTCAGCAAGTACTAAACAAACTTTAGCTCCTATAATGCTGAAGTTCAGCAATTACAAAACAAAAATTTCAGCCAAAACATGCTGTAGTTTTATTGAACTGAAGTTTGCCATTACACTATAAACTGAAATTTTGTGAGACTGCTTTTGCAATTCAGGCCAAACTTCATAAATATATGAAGTTTTGCTTTGATTACACTTCAGGCAAAACATTATGAAGTTCAAACTTCAGACATAAATTTTTGCTACTTCAGGCCCGTACGTCTGAAGTTACCCGAAAAGTGGGTACGCTTGCAAATTTTTTTGCAAAGCGGGTATAAGTTAAAAGGTGACCCAAAAACTGGGTATAGATGCAAATACCTCTAGTCTTGGGGTCTAAATCTGATTATTGGATGTTAATTAAGCTAATTTTTAAAATTAAATTAAAATTAGGAGGGAATCGGGCGTTTTTCTATGTTGTTTCCGGGGGCAAGACTAGGCTTATAATGTTTCGCCTTGGGTTGTTAGTGGTTTATGTAGCTTCCGCACAATTTTCTAGGGCTTTAGTACTGGTTATTGTTATTGCTTTTACATTTATTTCTATTTCTTAGGATGCTGATATTATTTTATTTTTCTGGCTTTTGTTGCTATCATTGATCTAATGTCTATTGTTTATTTTCTTCTTCTTGAACCGAGGGTATTTCGAAAACATCCCCTATACCCCTCGGGGTAGGGGTAGGGGGGTAAGGTTTGCATACATTCTACTCTCCCCAAACTTCCCTTGTGGGATTTTTACTAGATTGTTGTTATTGTAAATATGATTAAGTTAATTTATTACTATCTTTTATAGTAAGCTACATGAACTATAACTTGCAATACCATTTAAAATGGTGAAACATACATAATAGAATGTTCAAAGTTCACTTTATGTGAATCTCAAGAAATCAGAAGTAGAATAACTATTTGAATGCCGCAAGATCCTTGTCAACTAATCGCCAATTCTATAAATTCTTTGTCTTGGAGCAATTCAAAAGCCTAGTTCTCAGTTCCTCAGACAGATAGATGGAGTCAAGCCATGAGATATACCCTAAGGCCTCGTTACAAAGACCTTTTAACTTTAAGTGTTGAAATTTAATATTTATTTATAGACTTATTTTTATATTTATACTCAGTGCTCTAGATTTTACTGATTTTGATATTTGTGTGGACTTCATTAAAGGCAAGAGGAGTTCAACCATATTAGAAATCATACATACTGACATATGTTGTCCAGACATGGATGCATATGGTCAAAAATACTTTATCACCTTTATATATGATTACTCATGGCACATGTATCTCTACATGCTTCATAATGAGAGCGAAGTGTTAGAAGCCTTTAAGGTTTTCAAGACAAGAGTAGAGAAACAATGCGGAAAGCAAATTAAGATTGTGAGCGACCTAACATAAAGTCGTTAGAGCAGTCCGGTGCATAAAGTATCCCACATTAACAGGATCCAAATAAAGATCGTATCCCCAGGGTTGTAATGTAAGCAACCTACTTTGACGCAAGCATCAAAAGTTAATTTTACGGTTCGAATCCATGACCTATTAATCAGATAGAAACAATTTTATCGTTGCTCCAAGGCTCGTAAAAAACATTATGTACAACAATTGATCCATAAAATGCTAATACGGTACTGGGAGTAATAATATTAGATTCATACAGTAGTGCAGAACCGAAAGCCCCCCTAGCCCCAGCATTTGTTACAATAACTTCTGCATTGCAATTAGTTTATTTATTCATTACCGTGCACTTCTATTTGACCAAAAATAAGAAAAAGGAAGTGCATCTTTTTACACATTAAGCATCACGAAATAGCAGTATTATAGTACCTATACCATTCAAATCATTTTCCCTCACCAACGCCCTCTTCTTCCTCTGTTCGGTCTTCCAATTCTCATTCTTCCTCTCCTTTGGTTTCTCAAAGTATGTACCAATATTTCAGTCCTCAATCTTTTAGCTTCTTGAATTTCACCTTCATCAACCTTTTCTTCCTCAATCTCGTCCTTCTCATCGCCTTCAGGGGTGCTCGGACTCTTCTCGTCCTTGATTCGATTGGCTTCATCCGCTTTTCGCTTGAGCAAATTAACCACTCCCTCAAGAGCAACATCAGCATCCTCACTTCTCATTAGTTCCTCTGCAATTTCTGCAGGGGTTGCCTCTACGTTCTTGATTAGGCCTTCAATTTCCCCGAATAGTCTATGGTCACGAACGCCTAGGTAGTTAAAAGCCAGAATCTTGAAACTCTGATTAGTACAATAGGACATATGAATATGCATATCCATTCGACCAGGTCTCAATAGTGCTGGATCTAATTTCTCCTTATGATTGGTTGTGAATACAATAATTCTTTCGTCCCCACAATTGGACCACAATCCATCAATGAAATTCAACAAACCAGATAACGTTAACTGCAGTAAAAAACAAAATCAACGTTGAGAAATTGACTCATCTCATAAATTTATCCGTATCAATATATATGATACTCTCCTTTTAGCCTGTTCCAAGAAAATGACGCCTATGATTTATAATCACACACATGTATAACTTGTTTTACACCATAAGCTTCAAAATCTTTTTTTTCTTAAATTTAGTTAAAAATCATCACACAAATTAAAACGCAGGGAGTACTATTTATGATTTAGAAAAAAAGATGATAAAATTCGGAGACAGGGGATGAAATCAGACCTTAGTGTCAGCTGGTTGATGCCCAAGGTTACGATCGTGCATTTCCACACTACAATCAATATCTTCAATCACAATAATAGATCGGTTCGAAGTGGAGATCAAAATCCTTCTTAATTCCGAGTTAGAATACAAACTGGTAAGTTCCAAATCATAAATATCAAACTTCAAGTAATTGGCCATGGCAGCAATCAAGCTAGATTTCCCAGTCCCTGGAGGCCCATACAAAAGATACCCTCTTTTCCAAGCCTTACCAACTTTCTTATAAAAATCTCTCCTTTTCACAAATCTATCAAGATCCTCAATTATCATCTTCTTCATATCAGGTTCCATAGCCAAAGTATCAAAAGTTGCAGGATGGTCCAAATTAATAGAACCCCAAACCCCACCACCCCCACCCCCACCCCCATAACCATACCCATCATCATCACTACCACAAGGACAATCCCTTGTGTACAATTTCACAGCCCTATCATTATCTTGAATCTCCTTAGCCTTAGTCAACACAAAAGGTAAATACTCATTCAACACAGTTTCTTTAAGCTTCTTATTAAAACTGAGCTCGAAAAATCTTTTTTCCGGGGTATAACTTCGGTCCTGGGGCTCAACAGAAACCAATTTCCATTTCAACTGTACGACGCCGTATACATCACTGATCTCTTCATCCTTCTCTATGCTAACGTTGATGTTTTTCTGTTTATGAGTTTTGTGAGCTCGGACTCGGTCAGCGTTTGGGCCGATCTTTGTACGGAGGTAAATGTCGGCGGCTTCGTACACTTGGTTTCTGGTCATACCATACTGTTCGTCGACGATGATAGTGAGCTGGCTAGAAAGTGGAGTGAAGAGATAACTGATAGCTGATTGGATGTAAGTGAGGAGGGATTTAGGGATGAGATCGTTAGCCATAGTGCGAACAAGCATCATTGACGCCGCTAAAGAAGCGTACGCCGAGAATAAGGTTGATGCCGTGTTCTGCATTTTTGAGACGTCGTACATTTTTGGGGGACTCGGTGTTGTGTTTTTGACTCGGGGAATAGAAGGTTTATTGAACTCGGTTATGATAAAAGCCGGGGGACGTTGTAGTCATAGGTTGTGTATTTATACGCGGAACTTGAGGATTCAATAGCTAATTGAGCGATATACTGGCAAACTTGGTCGACACGAATATATGGGTAGATCTTAGCTGTAATGGGTTTAATCAGATTACTGTTTATCCAAATCAAGTAGTCCCTCCGTTCCGATTGATATGAACAATTTGATTCGACACAAAATTTAAAAAAAGAAATGAATATTTTTAGAATTTGTGGTTCTAAACAAGTCAAAAAAGAGCCCAGACTATTTGTACGATTATAAAAGTTTTTCATTAAAGGTAAAATTATAATTTAAGTTAAATTATTACCAAATTTAACAAATATTATTTTTTATGGAACGGAACAAAAATAAAATATGTTCACGTAAACTGAAACAGTAATTAATTTAATTTTATATGGTTATAAATTAAATTTTATTTTTAGTGGTAGTTGTATATGGGCTTTCTATATTGGAATATCACCTCTATTTGTACTTGGGCACCACGCATAGAGAATCCTTCCTTCACGTGGTGTATATTCTTGGTTGATCATCACATTTTGACTTTCTTTTTTCTTTTCTTCTTTGTGACAAAATCATAGGAAATCAATCGGGAAGGAAGAGAAAAGGACTAGAGACACAATTTCAATGAAGATGAAGTTTCGTTACTTTGCGAATAACTATAAGAAAATCAGAAGCAACTTTCCTTGACTTAATGGAATAAGATAATAGTGACAAGAGCCTCTCTTTTTTTTTTTTTTTTTTAAAACACACTTCTACAATCTTAGGTATGTATTAAGGAACTAAGTTAGCTGGATATTCTTTACCATAATCTTTTTATAATTTGGTGTTTATTTCTTGAGAAAGTTACAGACTTAGATCGTGTTTGATCAAAAATATAAATCTTGGTTCAATCAATTAGATTTAAATAAAGAAGAGTCAATCTTAGCTAATAATAATATCCAAATGATAAGGTTATCGATTTTATGACAGATAATATGTATATTTGACCAAGTGGTTATGAACGTGAGCAATAATAACATTATTCAATGATTCAAAAAGATGAAAGATAATATTAAATAATAATAAATAGCAATGAATGACATTTATAAAAATAAAAACGAGTGGAGTCACCCAAAAATGAGTGGGATATGTGGATCTTCTTTCTGACAATGATGAATGATTGATGGGCCTTTGAACATTCAGGTTGTTCTTGGATCAAATGAAAAAGCTAAACAAGAATCTCAGTGAAAAACTTGTTTTCGTATGCTTGTAATAGGGTCAGATTCTCTTTATAAAGTCAATGCATTTTTTTACATGAATATCTCATGTCCCATATCGTTGTGTATTTTTCTACTTATAGGGAACATATTCCTAAAACCCCTAATGGTACAGGTACAGAGAATATCTACTAGAATATTTTCTTTTGTGTCATATCCTAAAACTAGCCGTTATAACCCTGTCTAGTGATGACGACCAAATCCACTATTAAAAAGTAAATGGACACGGTCGCATGCAATATAATCCACCCAACTATGAGTCGGGGTCGAACCCCACAGAGAACAATATGTAGGTGATTAGGCGTGTAAGAGAATTATCACTTATTATGCTAAGCCAAACACTTCGAAATGTCTTGAGAAAATATTTATATCTAATTGCGAAAATGTAAACTGACCTAGAAAGAAAATAAAATGACCAATGGTAAGAAGCATGAATGCATAGGGAATTACACTCAAGTAACGATTCAATGTATTTCACGATTTTACAAATATGAGCGAGTTTATGTGAATTAGCCTCGGGTAATAATATTAGCTTCTTTCGAAGACTAACAAGACTTCCTAGTTGAACTATCCCTAAAATAATTAAGAGATTAAGCACACCCCGGATATGGCTACAAGTAGTTCAATCGTATCCCTAGGTAGAATCTATAAAGTGAGGGTTAAAGCCTCAAATTCTTGTTAATTAATCTTTCTCAACCCCAAATTATCTTTCCCAAAATTAATTCGAAGTTTATGTGCGAGTCCTAGGGTTGGCTAATCCCTTTGGAAACATTAAAGAACAAGAATAATTAAAGAAACAATAACTCACTTCATAATAAATAAAAATTATTCAATACATAAGCAGAACAAGATATTTAATCCACACTTTAAATATGAATATTTTCATAAACAAGATTCAAGTGTTGGAAAAAATACTGCACACTTCAATTCAATACAAAGCAAGAAAATGAAGAAATTGGCATAAATGAGTAAGAAATTCTCAACCAAAAACTTCAAATCTTCAAGACCCAAGTGTGTGTACCCTAGCTCCAAAACTTGTGTTGTCTCGTCAAGAGACTGAAAATAAGCCAAAGATATGCCAAATATCTGACATGTCGTGTATTAAATGGCTTGGGGGTCAAAAATGTGAAATTCCATAACTGCCCAGTTGTTCTTCGCGTTCGCGACTATATCTTCGTGTTCGCGAAGGCTTGTTTCCTTCCGCATCGCGTTCGCGATTATACCTTCGTGTTCGCGAAGGTTGGCTTCCTCCAGCTTCGCGTTTGCGTACAACGCTTCACGTTTTCAAAGTTTTGTTATCTTGATGTTCCGCGTTCGCGTCTAACCCTTCGCGTTCACGAAGGGTAATTCATTGGGCAGTATTTTTGTTTGCATTTTAGCTCCTTTTTGACTCGTTTTCATATGGTTTCTTCACCGTCACTTCTAAATCACATAAAATCTGTAAAGTAGAAGTAAATGACATTAAACACACAATTTTATCAATCAAATATAGCAAAAATCTAAGATTAAAGACGAGATAAGTTGGTAAAATACTCACTTATCAAACCCCCAAATTTAAATTATTGCTTGTCCTCGAGCAATTCAACAAATAAGAATATCCTTCAATAAAATTATCAATTAAGCTCAATGATATACCAAACATCATTTCAAGTCAAAAAGGTTCACATTAAACACAATCTAGTGACTTCGGTTGGTACCAACAATTAATCCAAAGCATATGAATCGCCAACAACTTCTCACAAATTTTGTTTTAATTCAAATGCTCAAACATCACATTAATCAAAGTAGCAACCAAGTCATGACACTAAAGCTTCAAAATTTGCCTCATTATCACAAACAATTTTATTTTGTTCATTCCTCCCAATTCGAGATTGGATTAAGTTCACAACTCAAAATTTCATGTGCCCTCACACTTAAGAGAGAATCCCGACTTATAAATTATAATTTAAATACAAATGAGATATCAAATGGAAATAATTAACTCTCTCTCTCTCTCACACACAAAGACATTCAAATGCACAAAAGTAGTGCCATAGGCTTGTCCTTCATGTATTTCTCCACTAATGTAGACACACTTGGTTCAAAATCAAGTATGACTTAAATGGTTGTAATGTAGGTTTTTGGCTAAGGTAGGGCACAATTTGGATAAGAGTGACTCAAAACCTCCCTAAGCACTACAATTTGAAATAATTAAAGCACACTTCCTTCAAAAACTTTTTCCATCCTTTCTTCACTTTTCATTCCACACCTAATCTTTCCTTTATTCACAACTCCTTATTTTTTATTCCTTTTTCTTCTTCTTTTTTTCAAGGAAGGTTCCACTATTTTTTTTTATGTTACTTCCACCTTTTAAGCACCTTTCACATTACAACTTTTCCAACCTTCACCCCCAAACTTAGGCTTTTAGCCTATGTTTACACTTTCAAAGTACATAAGGAGGTAGGGTGTAATGACTCGACCGGTGGTTTTGCGTATTCGGACCCTGTTCCCCTAAATAAGACTATCCATAGCGGCTTTCAGTGATTCATGACTTGCGGGGACGGGTGGTTTGGGATTCGGAAGTGTGTAGAGTAATATAGGAACACTTGGTTCCTTAAATTGGCTTTTAAGGCAAAGTTTGACTTCGGTCAACATTTTGAGTAAACGACCTCGGAATCGAGTTTCGCCGATTCCAGTAGCTTCGTATGATGATTTCGGACTTGTGCGTATGTCCAGAATGGGTTTTGGATGACCCGGGAGCGTTTCGACGCCAAATAGCGAAAATAGAGTTTCCTTAAGTTCATAATTTGGTTTGGAACGTGTTTTTGTATTATCAAGGTCCGAACGGAATTCCGAGACCGGGATAGTTCCATTATGTCATTTATGACTTGCCTGCAAAATTTGGTGTCATTCCGAGTAGCATAGGTCGGTTCGACGCATTGAAACCGAATTCAAGAACTTGAAAATTCTTAAGTTTGATTCTAGGGGATTTTGAGGAGTGATTTTGAGTTTTAGCGTTGTTTTGGGTGTTCCAAAGCTTGAGCAAGTCCGTAATATGATTTAGGACTTGTTGGTATAATTTCACGGGGCTCAGGTGGGCCCAGGTGCCTCCCGGACACCAAATGGGGCCAAAAAAACCAGCAGCTTCAGCTGCTGGTGCACCAGGTCTGGTGTGACCGCATGTGCGATTGCCCAGATCGCAGGTGCCAGACCGCCCCTACAGTCAAGGCCTCGCAGGTGCGACCCATAAGGAAGAAGGCCCAGATCGCAGGTGCGGACCTTTCTCCGCAGGAGCGGGTACGTTGGTACGGAAACCCCTCCGTAGGTGCGATCCCTCGTCCCTTTGCCAAATTCTGTAGGTGCGAGCCTTGGCTCGCAGGTGCGAGACCGCAGGTGCGGTCCTCGAGCCGCAGGTGCGAGGTCACTGAAGGCAGTGAGCTCATTTAATTCGGTACTTAACCATTTTTCACCATTTCTTCCACACCATAGGCGATTTTGAGAGCTTTCAAGAGGGTATTCGGCCTAGCTACTAAGAGGTAAGTAATTTCCATTTAAATGTTGGTTTATTACATCAATCTTAGGTAGATTAACACCCAATTAGTGTAAATAAAAGGGGTTAGAGTGGAAACCTAGGGTTGATGAACTTTAGAGAAATTCACCACTTTTCCACCATGAAATCATACAAAAACTATATATTAATGATCCTTAGGCTATGGGTGAGTGCTTTCTTCGAAAATTTCCGGAATCCGAGCATGTGGGACCGGGGGTGTATTTTTGGATTTCTTCAAGAATGATGAATTAGCTAAGCTAGTAAGAGAATCTCATACTTTTGAGTGTATAGTAATGTATCTATATAACATTTGACTAGTTTAGAGTCCTCGGGTGTAGAGTTTGGAGTTTCAGGCGCGTTCTTGGTTCGAGAAGTAGGTTCGGCACGAGGTGAGTCTCCTTTCTAACATTGTAAGAGGAAATTGTCCCCATAGGTAATTATAAATGATTGAATTGTCCTTATTTGTTGGGGGCTACGCACGCACGAGGTGACGAGAGTCCGTTCGTAGCTACTTCTATGTTATGCCGGGTAGTCTTTAGGACTCGCAATCATGCTTATATGCCTTACTTGTATCCCTTCATGTATTCCTAGTCGATTATTATCCTTGAACTAGCATGGGAAAATGGAAGGTTACATTAAATCTTGATGTTTCCATGGTTCTTGTTTTCCAAGTGTGAACTCTATATTTCCTGAATTTCCTGATAATTTTGTGTATGTATACGAGCACCTGTGTCGCATGTATGATCGTGAGCGGGGTAGCCTTATATTATGTCAACCGCATTGCATGATCGATTCGCGAGCGGGATAATAGATACATCTATGGTTCGAGCCGTTTGACCCTTCGGCAGTGCACATTTAATCATCGCTTCGACCGTACGCCCCGACATACTATATGCTATATATTTGACTGAGAGTCTTATTATTATTATTATCAAATGAATTGTTCTATGTGGAAGGGTACTTCGGAATTTTATTATAATTGTTATTTGGCACGTGCGGGTAGATGGTAGTTCATATACTTGATATTTCATGTCTACTTGATTTCCATAATTGCTAATCCTTATTAAATCTGTTTAATTATAATGTTGCTAATGACCCTAGTGAATAATATGTCTACCTCCCGTCACTACTTCTTCAAGTTTAGACGGGATACTCACTGGGTACATATTTGTTTATATGTACTCATGCTACGCTTCTGTACTTAATTGTACAGGTTCTGAGGCTGGTGCATCCGGTTATCATACCGGAGCGTGATCGTGAGGGTACCTTATGGATTAGACTACACGGTGAGCTGCTTTTCCCGGCGTTCTTCAGTAGCACTGTGGAGTTTCTATTATTTTTTTGGATATTTCTTTCTACCCCTTTCAGACAGTTGTATATTTATTTTGTCTACTTTGTATATTCCACTAGTCGCATGTGGACTTGTGACACTAGGTCTTGGCTCACATAGTTGGTCTTCTAATTCTTTTATATACTACATATGTTGGCAAACGATCTTTTGAGTTCATTTAATCAAGTTGCATCACTTGACTGTTTTCTTTAAATGATTTCTAAATCAAAATTTGACGAGTACTTAAAGTTTTTTTTTTAAATAAATAAAGTGATCTCGCTAGTAAACTGATGTTGGCTTGTCCGACTCCGGTGCTGGGCGCCATCACGGCCCGAGTTGGAATTTGGGTCTTGACAACATGGTATAAACATCTAGGTTCACATAGGTCTCACAAGTCACATGCAAACCTAGTAGAGTCTTGCGGATCGATACGGAGACGACTGTATTTATCTTCGGGAGGCTATAGTGTGTTAAGAAACCTCTCTTTATTCTTATTCTATCGTGCAGTCAATGGTCTTACTAAATCTCATTCTTCAATTCTCTCAAAGATGGTGAGGACTCGTGCAACTGATATTCCAGACCCGGGAGATGCCACTACCCCCACCGTCCGAAGCCGTGGCAGAGGTCGGGGGAGGGCACCGGCCCGAGGTAGGGGATTAGGGCGTCCCAGAGTTGCTCCATTAGCACCCCCAGAGGATCCTATCATTGAGGAGTAGGATGAGGTGCCTCCAGCAGATCCTGCCCCAACAGATTTCATGACTGCACCAGGTTTTCAGGAGATCATGGGCCGTATGATGCGGTTCATAGACACTATGACCCAGGCTGGTTTATTTCCAGCGGATCCTGCCACATCTCAGGCGGGAGGGGAAGTTCAGACCCGTACCGCCCATGCCGTAGGTCATGCAACGACAGTATATCAGACTCTGGGTACTCTGCCCGTGGGTGGAGCACAGCCAGCAGTAGCAGCACCAGAGCTCAGACCAGCTGCAGATGGCAATCCGCAGAAGCTACTTGATAGATGGACTCAATTTTACCCTCCTGTCTTCGGAGGTGAGAAAGGCGAGGATGCCCAGCTACAAACCTCCGCACTCTCTCAGCATCAGTAGGAAGAATCATAAGGGCATGGCGGGACAACTCTGAAAACCTGGCCTCTTAGTCTGTCACTGACATCTGCCCCTGCGGAAATTCCATCGCAGGTGCGGCTCTGATTCAACCCAGCATCCCTCACTTCTGCGGCCCCTTCTTCGCACCTACGCTTCTGCAGGTGCGACCCATTTTCCGCACCTACGGCCTCCTCAGCTCCAGCCCAGAACTCGCACGTGCGATGCCCTTAGCCGCACCTGCGGCTCCGCACCTGCGATCAAAGCCTCGCAGGTGCGGTTACACCAGATGACAGCAGTCTTCAGCTTTCCTCAACTTTAACATTGATCCGTTAACCACCCGGAATCCACCCGAGGCCCCCGAGACCCCGTCCAATTATACCAACCTGCTCCAAAACATAATGCGGACTTGCTCGAGGCCTCAAATCACATCAAACAACATCGAAACCACGAATCGCACCCAATTTCCAACTTTATGAACTTAGAATTTTCCAACTTCTACATCTGATGCCGAAAACTATCAAATCACGTCTGATTGACCTCAAATTTTGTGCACAAGTCATATTCAACATTACAGACCTGCCCCAACTTCCGAAATTGCCTTCCGACCTCAATATCAAAACTTCCACTTCCGGTTGGATTTCTCAAAAACCTTCAAGTTTCTATCTTTAGCCAAATGACTCCAAAATGACCTACGGACATCCAAATTCACTTCCGACCGCGCTCCCAATTCCAGAATCACCATACGGAGCTATTCCCAGACTTGAAATCCCAAACATACATCAACCTCACTGAAATACACTTCAATCCCAAATCTATGAAATTCTTCTAAAATGCTAACTTCCACAATATGCATCGAAACGCTCCCGGGTTATCCAAAACCCGATCCGGACACACGCCCAAGTCTGAAATCATCATACAAACATGCAGGAGCCTTCAAATCCTGATTCGGAGGTCGTTTACTCAAGATTCCGATCTTAGTTGATTTCTCCAACTTAAGGCTTCTAAAATGAGAACTTTCTTTCCAAATCAATTCTAAACTTCCTGAAATTCAATTCCGATCACGCCCATGGGTCATAACACCTTAAATGAAGCTTCTCACGACTTCAAACCGCTGAACGACGCGCTAGAGCTCAAAACGGCCGGTCGGGTCGTTATACGAAGAGTCAGGGGATCTTTTCTTCTTCTTTGTTTTTTCCTCCTTCTTCACAACAGCTTCGGCTACGAGCTGTAACGAAGTGGAGCATTTTGTAGACGATGTCGAGGTCATGGCATCGGTGATTTACAGAAGTTTGGTGGTCTTGGGAAAGCCTGTGAAAGAAGGACTTAGCCATGACAATAACAGAATAAAGAACGACAAAAACAAATTCAACCAGAAGAGAACAAGCCTCCAACTTGCCCTTGGAGAGCTTACGCCACTCACCCTCGGAATAGATGAGCTTCTTGCATATACCCTCGACCCACTCCCTGAAATGCGGGACGGCGTTGTATATCAAATGAAACACGTCATGAGAATGAAAAGAAGGTACAAGAAGGGACTTTGACAACTTAAGAGGAAGTAAACTTACGATTTGGGTCCCACTTCCACCAACCTCGGTCCTGTCTTCGTCTATGCAGGAGAAGGGAGCTTTCTTTGCCCGACGGGAAAGTTTGATTAACTCCCCTAGAAAGATTTGGTGTAGAAAATTCGAAGCAAGTGATTGATCCTGAACCGATGCTCTTCCATATTGTTTGCAAAATGACGGGGAAGGGTCACGATCCTCTTGCAAAACTCGAGGACCACCGTATCAACAGGACCAAATGTGAAAAGGATAAGTGTAACACTTAAGTATCATTCACATGTGTCGTGATGCCATCGTCAGGACTGGGAATGACTATGCCCTTGCCTTCCCATTTACAGTCCTCTAACCTCTCGGACAGCCTCTAGAGTGTCTTTGGTAATGGAGCAAACGTAACTCTAAGCCTCCTAACCCTGATCCCCTTGTGCAAAGGCTTTCTCGACTTTAAAGTCATTATGTATGGAGCAGTCGTCGAGGATAAAATCTGTAAGAAGAGGTGCCGGAGGCTACTACTGGAGGCACTACCTCGGTGTCGGCTGCCAAGGAAGAAGTCGTCGGTGCGGTGTTTTGGGGTACCGATTTTGAAGTCTTCGCCATCTCTGTCTGAGAATATGAAGATTTGAAGGTTTGACATAAAGGTTTGGAGATGAAATATGAAGATATGAAGATGTGAAGAACAATTTATGAAGATTTGAAGAATTGATGAACAAATTAGGGTATAAAAAACTCGAGGGTAACTTAAAGAAACTTGAAAACAGAAAGTAAAAAGTGAAAATAGGAAACCAGAACTTTTGTAGGGAAAGATTAATAAATGCATGATGTTTCAAATTTGGTAACTACCGAGGATGATCAACCAACGGCTACCATGTGTCCAAAATCAGAATGACAGGACTGATAGGACGTTTCGGTTCGTCAACTTGCTCATGGTGAGCGAGAGAAGGAACCGGGATCAATTAGTCACTTCTCATCGCTCATATAATCTACTCTCCAATAAGTGATAGGACTATCTGCGTACGGGTAAAATTGGGGATAGAGTTACTCTCGATTTCCCGTTGAGAAGTGAGGAACAACGTTTCTCGTTAGAAGCTCGAGTGAAACTGAGGGTACTCACATATCGGAACCAGGAGAGGACGAATGATACGTCGGGAATCGAGCATGGCTGAACTCGAAGAGATTCCAACTCGAGCGGTACGAAGAATCGAGGGTAAAGGGAAAAACGATTTTCAAAAAAAAAAAAAGACAAACGGAGAGCCGAAATATTCCCCATCAGTCCGATATTATGGCATGAATCTCGCTCGGTGTTAGTTTGTAAATCATGTTTTCGTGAGAGAAAAGGAAGGAAAGGATTTTTACCTTATGGAGACTTGTATTACGGTTAAAACTCCTCTACTATATAAAGAAGAGAACTTTAACATTTTTTGGTCACTATTGGCACACATATCAAAGTAATAAAATTTATTCTGGCTTTTAGCAATTGTTTAAATATTCTTCAGTTGTTCATTGACTTATAGCCTGTTTGGTCATGCTTCAAAATTCAGCTTATTTTGAGAAGTGTTTTTTTCTAAAAATACTTTTTTCAAAAGTTCTTTGATGAAAATCAATGTGTTTGGGTAATTAATTTGAAAAGAACGTGAGCGACCAATTAAAATACTTTCGACAAATCCCATAGTAGGGGATTGTCAAAAAGCTATACATCATGATCCATGCCATGTGAACAATTGAATCAATTTTCCAACATACTGTGAAAATGGTGACTTTTTTCCAAGTTAATGCCCGAAGATTTCAATCCAATTTCTAGATAGTATGAAAACTTTTATTTACTTTGTCTTTTCATTGGCCAATTGCTCCCTACTGGCATGACGGGAACTAAAAGATTCACCGAATGAACACTTCCACAAAACCATTCAATCGAATACCAGCAAGAAAAAGAAAAAGCAAAACCTTCTCTGACAAAAACTTCATCAGCAAAGGCTTAAAGTAATGCACAAATTAATCTATCTACTTTAGGGATAAACTGAATTATGCTATTCTCTAAGCTGATTTTCTTCTTTTTACTTCTGGAAGCTGTATCCCATCATCAGTAGTATTATTATCCTTGGTCGCCTCCTCTTCAGTATTACTAATTCGTTTTCTTTTAAGAAAATTGACAAGACTTCCAAGGCAAATATCGGCATCTTCACTTTTCATAAGTTCCTCAGCAACCTCTGCAGGAGTGACTTGAACACCTTCAATTAACTCTTTTATTTCTCGAAAATACCCCTGACGAGTATCGTGGATTTTCAAATAATTAGCAGCCAACACCTTAAAACTTTCACTTGTTAGGTATGACATGTGGATGTGCATGTCCATTCGTCCAGGTCGCAACAAAGCGGGATCAAGCCTCTCTTTGTGATTTGTGGTAAATATAATAACCCGCTCATCTGCACTGCTTGACCATAACCCATCTATGAAGTTTAATAATCCACCAAGTGTAAGCTGTAAAAGGAGGGGGAAAAAGATCAACATGTTAGCACAGACTTATAGATTATGGGTTTGAGCCGTAGACATCAGCCATTAATGTAATGATACTTGCATTAAGGTACGGTGCCTACATCACACTCTTAGGATATGACATTTTCCCAAATTCTCGTAAATAAAAGATGCTTCGTGCACCGAGCTATCTTCTTTTTCACATGTCAACACAAGTGAGGGACTACTTATATCCTCAAAAGCCACCTTAACAAGCCAGTTATAATATGACCAAAATCTTCAGGTGCGTGTTAATTACTTCATCTTATATGACAATATTAATATTTTATAAATTTTTGAATTGTTACTTATAATGACTGATAATTTAATTTTTCAAATTTATAAATTTTATTTTAGAAAGCTGGAATAATCTACATTCAAATTCACACAAGAAAAATTAAGTACTTTGGCCCTTGCTACTCTCTCACTCACTAGAGTACACACACATACATCGATCCTACGTAGTAGTCTAGTCTCTATATATGTGTATTGAGTATACCCATGATAATTTGTACTACTAGTACAATATGAAGGATAATATAGTTACTCACCATTTAAATATATACATGTTTCAAAAATAAAGTAAGGAATTTGGGTGACGAGAACACTAACCTCACGATCTCGTGAACGACCATATTCAGCATGATTAGTGCGATTTTGAGTTCTCTCAGGCAGATCCACGCTGCAATCAATGTCTTCAATGACAAGTATAGACCTATTCTTGGTGCTCAACAGCAACTTTCTCAAATCGGAGTCTCGCCTTATATGAGACAAGTCTAAATCATAAATATCAAATTTTAGATAATTAGCTATTGCTGCAATCAAACTTGATTTCCCTGTCCCTGGTGGTCCATACAATAAGTATCCTCTTTTCCAAGCTTTTCCTACTCTCCTATAAAACTCTTTCCTCTTTAGAAACCTATCAAGATCCTCTATTATGGCTTTCTTCAGTGCTGGTTCTAATGCTAGTGTCTCAAAAGTTGAAGGGTGCTCAAGGTTGACGGAATCCCAAAGTATAGAATTATAAGATGGGCCATTAGCTAGAGAATTCAACTTGACAACCTTTTTCTCATCAGACATGACTTTGGCTTTTTCAAGTACAAAAGGGATGTAACAATTCACGATCTTTTCCTTATGTTGCTTTTTAAAGCTGAGCTCAAAATAAGTAAGTTTCTCAGAAGCAAAATTACCGTCTTGTGAGGAGTTCTTTGTGCCAGCTTCGTGAACGTACCTCCAGACCAATTGAATCCCTTCAAAAGAATCAGTAATTTTTCCACAATTGCCGAATTTTACGTTCACGTTTGGGTCTTTGGGCCTTTTGCTAACGCTGAAACGTTGAAATTCGGGGCTGGTTTTGGATGACAAGTAGATTTCAGCAGCTTTATAGACTTCGTTGATAGCTATGCCGTCTTTTTCTCCTATAACCAGAGTTATGTTTGATGAATGAGGACGATAATAACTACGAATTTTGGAGACAATATAGTACTGGACTTGACGAGGAACCACTTGATTCAGCATTGTCTTTAAAAGGGTAATTGAAGCAGTCATTGAGGCATAGGCCTGGAACATTGACGAGGCTGAAGGAATGCTTGACAAACTCGCCATCTTAATTTCCACAAACCTTTTCACCACTAGGCAAAAGCAGATAACTTCCTAATACTTGCATGAACTATTAATACTAGTACTAAATTTTACTCCGACTCCTACTGCCAAAGGGAGAAAAAGTTTCCTTTTCTACATGGAATTGGAAATTATAACGACTGAGATCCTTGAAATTGTAGATGGCTTCTAGATTTCATTCTGGTGTGGTCTTTTTGAAAAGAAAAAGGAATCATTAAAATCTCTCTGTCTGTGTGTGTGGGGGAAGGAAAAACCAAGTTTGTTTTGGGTTGAAACTAGCCAAAAGACTAGTTTCCGAAACCAACTTAAATTAGATATTTTAATCAAATAAGGTAAAAGAATTAAATAATGCTAAAGGCGCTTTGTACGCTTCGTACACTTGGAAAGGACAGCAAAACTTACACGAATAAAGGAAAAACTTAGGGTAGTTTGGTTTGAATAGCTGGAATAAGTTATACTGGTATAAGTTATGTCGGGATAAGTTATACTGAGATTAGTTATGCTGGGATTATTTTTTATCCAATGTTTGGTATGTTGTATTAAATATGATAATTACATAATTTGTAAAAACAATGTATAAGTTATACCGGTGCTAATTACCCCACCATCTATAAGATATAAGTTATCTCGGTGTTAATTTTAATCCTGAGATAACTTATACCTGGTTTGCTAACCAAACGAAGTATTAAGGTGGTATTAAATTTTTATACCAGCATTATACTTTCTTATACCTCATACCAAACGACCCCTTAGTGCGCGTTTGGACATAAGAATTGTAAAATTCCAAAAAAGGGTGAAAAAGATTTTCAAGTGAAAATAGTATTTGAAATTTAGAGTTGTGTTAGGGCATGAATATAATTTTGGGTTGTTTTTGAAGTTTTGTGAGTGATTTGAGCGAAAATTTTGAAAAACACTTTTTGGAGATTTTTAAATTTTCGAAAATTTTCAAAATGCATCTTCAAGTGAAAATTGGAAATTTTTATGAAGAAACGTTGATTTCGGAAAAGAGTGAAGATTTTTTCTTAAAAAGGAAATATTTCTTATGTCCAAACGGGCACTTAGTATACTCTGTAAATAATAAGCGATCTCAGCCCGGGAGGTTGGGTTGTGCATAATTTGGTAAATATCGAATTATCATACCGAAATCGAAAATTTTGGTATCCGGTATATATTTTGGTATTCAGTATGGTATTTGGTTTAAGTTTTAAAAAAAATTGGTATTAGCTATGTTATTTGGTATTTTAAAATGAAATACCGAAATACCAATACCATCTACACAATACATATTTTATTAATTATAACATAAGTATAAGAAATCTAAAATTTTACTTTCCTTTATTCTGTAAGTTCATCAATTAACTCTAAGCAAGTAACAAGACATTTCTCTAAAGTTTTATCTCTCTAGGTTGATATATGTTGGTTTTAGACAAAACTTTTGTCAACAAACGTTTTTACTTTTGTACTTTTGAATACTTTAATTAAGAATACTACCGTCTATGACTCTATGCACTAGGTAGCATTCAAACCGAATAAACCGAACTTACCGAACTGAATAAACCGAAATCGAAAGGGGAAAAATTGAATCATACCGAATTTAATTAGGTACGGTATTGGTATAGTATTTTACGAAATCGAATATCGAAAATACCGAATTGAAATGTCTAAATATCATATCGTACCGACCGACGAATACCCTTACCGGAAGGAGTGGGAAGTTATAGGTGTGCTGGTAAGCAAAACTACCGTTGGATATATTAAGTGGGCGTTTGAACATAAGAATTGTAGAATTCTAAGAAAAAGTGAAGAAGAAAAAAATCCAACGAAAATTATATTTGTAAATTAGAGTTGTATTTGGACATGAATATAATTTTTGGGTTATTTGGGAAGTTTTGTAGTAAAAATTGCACGGGGCGCCCTATTTGGTCGCCCCCATTTAACCTATACCCATATTTTTAAAATTATTTGACCTATACCCTAATTTTTACAACTTCGGGCGCCTCCTTCTTCCTGCTACTTGTGCACTCCTTTCTTCCTCCTTTCACTGTTTGTCCGTTGTGTTACCTGTGCGCAACCTCCATCTTCGTTGATATCATAATCAAATTCATCTTAGAATTCTTGATGCAGAATGGCGTTGTTTTATTTGATCACCAGTGATTCTTTTGCTCGATGCTACAAAATACTAATTAACAACCACTCGAGAAGCCTTTGCAAATTTTGTATATACGAATGCATTCAATGAACTGAGATTGACCTTCTTTGTGCAGTGAAACTGACTGTTGTTTAACAGATAGCTAACCCAATTTTAGAGTAAAGTGAAAATCTAAAAAATGCAGCAGCAAAAACTAGCATAATAACCTTTTTTCTCCTTTCACTTCCCTCAATCACATGAGAAATTTCTATCTTCAATACAAAACAAACTTCAGCCCTGAAGTTTACATCACAAACATAACAAAGCTTAAGCTAAAACATGCTGAAGTTCGGCAAATATAGAACAAATTTCAGCTAAAACATGTTGAAGTTGCAAATAGAGAACAAAACTTCAGCTAGTAGAATGCTTAAGTTCAGCAATTACAAACAAAAGCTCCAGACAACACTAAGCTTACGCGAAAAAACTTCAGCTAAAACATGCTGAAGTTCAGCAAATTATAGAACAAAACTTTAGCTAGTAGAATACTTAAGTTCAGCAATTACAAACAAAAACTTCCGCCAACACTAAGTTTACGCGAAAAACTTCAGCTAAAACATGCTGAAGTTCAGCAAGAGAACAAAACTTCAGCCAGTAGAATGCTTAAGTTCAGCAATTACAAACAACTTCAGGCCCGTCTACTAGAATGCTAAAGTTTGCGTGATTGTCTTTGCTACTTCAAGCCTGTATGCCTGAAGTTTACACGAAAAGTGGGTAAGCTTGCCATTTTTTTGCAAAACGGGTATAGTTAAAACGTGACCCAAAAAGCGGATATAGATGCAAATCGCCCAGTTTTGTAAGTGATTTGAGTGAAAATTTTGAAAAACAGCTTTTTGAAGTTTTTCAAATTTTTGAAAAATTCCAAAATTCATCTTCAAGTGAAAATTAGAAATTTTTGGCCAAACACTGATTTTGGAAAAAAGTAAAAAAAATTCGAAAAAAGTGAAAAAATTCTTTTGGCCATAAAAAATATTCCTTTTCGAAACTTATCTCACTATTTTTTGAAATCAGTGTTTGCCTATGAAATTTTAGATTTTTACTTGAAGATGAATTTCGGACTTTTTCAAAAATTTGAAAAACTCCAAAATATTATTTTTCAAAATTTTCACTTCAAATCTCTCACAAAAATTCAAAAACAGTCTAAAAATTATATTCATGTCCAAAAATAACTCTAATATTCAAATACCATTTTCACTTAAAAAAAATTCACTTTTTTGCGAAATTTATAATTCTTATGTCCAAACGCCCACTTAATTCCATTCTTTTACATTATTGCATAATATATACACTAGTACTTCAGATTACTTTATACCAATCTGTATTCTTGTGTAAATTTCAAATATGTTTGACGAATAACATTTAGTGTTATTAAATGAAGTACTTTATAGCGTCTGACGCTGACACTTGTCCTATTACCTATACCCTATTGTATGAGCTTTAAAGTTACTATAAAAGGAACCTAAAGGGGTCAAAATGGTGACAAGGAGAAATCCATGATCGTGCTTTTAATAAAATATACCTAGTGGGGCAACATAAATACATGAGAAAAATGTGAAGTATATTCGAAAATGCCACTTTGTTTCCATTAGTTTGAACCAAATGAAGTCAAACTACAGCAGCATAAGCATGTGAACCTTTTCCGTAAAAAGTTGCACTTTAGATGTAGAATGCCACCGTTTTGATTAGGACAGGAGCGGGCTTTACATAGTGCTATTTGTGGAGAAAGATCATTTTGGGTCTCAATCCAAGCCTAATTCCATGTCATCTCTCTGTTCTAGTATTGTTATTTCAACATCACAAAAGCTGGCAATATGCTCAAACAGCACGCACTTCAGAAGAAAGGTTAATTTTTAAAAGAAAAGATAGCATTTCATGGACAAAAAAGTACGCACCCGGACAATATTTGGTTGAAGTTGAGTCTTGACTCTACTTAAAATCTGAAGAAAGGTCATTAATATAAAAGTATTAACTGCTTTATTCCAGCCACAATAGTGAACAGAAAAGAAAGATTGGGCTTACCAATCATCCCTTAAAACTTGTAATGTACATGCAAGCCACCAGTTTACAACAAAAAGAGCCAAATATAAACATGATTAAACCATAACCTGATATTACCTGTGTATGATCATCATTTTGAAAGGGACGTTAGCCAAATGTCAGAAGATACAGATTTGAGCCTTTCGTAAAAATTTAATGAAACAGAAGCACCATTCTGATCCCAAAGCTATCCATTGTACACACCAAATTTGAGCCAAAAAAGATTCCTTTCTTATGAAAGCTTACCAGATAAATTAAAAGAAGCCCCACAGATAGTTTCCCAAGGACAACACTAGGTAGGAGAAGCTGACAACGAATCCCACCAACCCGAACCTTTTACCTCCTTTTTCAAACAAAATTACTAGTTTAAACTGCCAATCTTTTCATAATTTAGCAAAATATTTTGTAATACGAAATTCAGTTCCTTACATTCATTGATGATCGAACATTAACAACTGATGGGCACTGATCTACAGAAATATTTGGTGGAGTTAACTGTCTACACACAATCTCGCCTTACAAGCTAAATGAAAGAAGAAACTCAGGAACGAGCCACAAGAAATTAATCTTTCCTCAGATCCATTTCTTCCCTACGAATGCCATCAGCATTTAATACGACTATCTCCAGCCTGTCACCCTGCAATTAAGCGGAGCAATCATATTCAGAAATATAGGCTGGTAGTAAAAGCTTTTTCCTAATCATGTGAAACAAAGTTTCTCCCGTCAACTAATTATATAGGAAAAGACCACCTAAACATTTCACCTCACAGACAGCGGGTATTGTAAAATATGTAAAGCAGAGCCAAAGTAGGGGCTGGAGGGGAGGGGAGAAAAAGGGAAAGGCAATTGGAAGTTTGGTCGTGCTTAATGAACCCAACGTCCAAGAAGTAAACGAATTTGAATTTTACAACAGATTGCCTAAAAGGCATCATATAAATGACTTACAGTGTACATATCCCTTTCTGTTGCTGAAGCGAAACATGTCTTAACTAAATCAATGGCTTCTGATTCAGAAAGTGGAGTAACAGCATCCTGCGGAGGTCATGGAATCTTCATTAGGAATATAGCGTGTTTTTATCTTTCTCCTCATTTTTTAGGAGAATCTCCAATGCTTCATCTATATAAGAGAAAATTTAAACAGATTAAAGATGGACCAAACCTTGGCAGGTAGAAGGAGAGGGCTGGGAGACTTCAGTTGGTTGTCCAGGAAAGGCATGATCAGAGTTGAACCAGAACCTTGAGAGCTGTAGCCAACCCTCTCATATGATCCAACAGCATCATATGTGAAGACACATCCCTTTCCTACAAGATATTATATAAGCTTCTTACCAGCAAAGACTACATATAAATAACCCGATGACAACATTTCCGCCGATAACCGATTACCTTCATTGTCAAGGCCACCTAGAACATTGAAAGAATAGTAGGGGAAGAAACGTTTGTAGTACAGCGTGTTTGAAAGCAGCTGACCCATAGCTGGACAGCTCATCTGCTTATTGTGCTGGTGCTGGTAGATCTATTTTCAAATAACAAACATCAGTACGTCATATCCGATATCTCATTAAGATTGTAAATTATAATAGGGGATTGTAATACCACTAGATTATAAGGTGAGGCAAAATTACTACTTTGCAAAATTAGACAAAATTAAGCGGCTTCAAAATTACTTCTCCCCTCATCCCATGCTTCAATGCAAAATGGTTTACCATGGTGAATAACATTGCTTTTCTAAGATTATGTAAATATAAGGGGAGGTGGTGTTCAAGGATCCTGATATAAGAATTTCATTGCATTAGTAAACTATTATTCTAATTAGAGTTTAAGCTGCACTTGTCTGCTCTACAGTCATTGGACTAGTTTTTATTTTTCTTTGTAGTCTTTTACTTTAAATACTCGTTTTTTATGATTCCTGAAAACCCAAATACAATACAAATTAGATCAAATTTGACTTTTCATTCACTCACTTATGGGCTAATTCTTTGTTAAAAAGTAAGCCAAACTTCTTATGTTATTATATAACAAACTAGCTATGAATCACATCCTGCGTTAAGTAAACACCAGACGCAACCCCAAGCAAGTCAATTTTCCCACTTTTTACAATTTGCAAACCATACATACATTTTGGCAATTATCCATGGAATTGTAACTATTAGTTCCACGGAATTGTAATGCTTGTATCTTACATTTGATGTGGAGAGAATCAAAACTGAAATAAAAAAATTCAGAGACAAACACATTGGCTTAAACATATCATAAGCTATAATACGTAATCAACTCAAATCAATTTCTTTTAGGGAAAGAATTCAATTCATTTCATAATACAATTAACATTTAAGCAGGGAACACTAAATTTCCACATTTAATAAAGCTTTTTGTTTTTGGTATTTGAATTTTCTATATTTTCTACAGTTATTTATAAAGTCATACAACTAAATAAAAATGAAAAGTAACAACTAAAGAAATATTACAAGGAAAAACATTATACAGTTCATGCTTGTGGGCAAATGAATTTTCCGTCTAATCCAAAACTTCTTCTACCATATTCAATACCTTCGTCAGTTCTTTCCCCTTAAAAAGAAGAAAGAAAGAAGCAAAACCAGACCTCACAACAATGTCTCAATACTGTACTAGTCGGGGTGGCATATGAATCCTCACCTTCCATTTCGCTTCATTCGGACAATTTCATTTCAACAACAATAAGTATCCTCAGAGTCCCAAACAGCATGGTCTATCATATTTTACTTTTTCCCCCTAAATTTGCATGTGGATTATAAGTCTTTCGAGATAAGTTCCTTCCATCTGATGTAGGTCTATCTTGTCCCTTTTTTATAACTTCTATCACCATCTTCACACCTATAGACCAATCTATGTAAAACACGACCAAACCATTTCAAAACAATTTTATCTTATTTTAGTGCTACTTGCATCTTTTGTTAGATTCGATCTTTTCTGACCTTGTATTTTCTTTAAACGCAAACACCTTCCTTTAATTTATGGATTCCCCCCCC
>ML356109.1:30217-46549 GCA_005239505.1 Nicotiana paniculata | reverse complement strand
CCACCCACAAAAAAAAAAAAAAAATGCCAACAATCATTTCCTCTAGCTAAAGAAAATTTTAAATCTTATGGATCAGACTATGGTCTCTATTGCTGTCTTTCTACCACATAATGCAACCTTTTTTCATCTAATAAAGCAAGACCTAACAATCAGTACTGTTGTTCTCAACAAGCTCATCTGCTCCCACATGAAAAGATCGGATAGCACAAACAGGTGAAGCACACTGAAAGTGAATACGACGACAGCTTACATGTTCCCTACCTAACTGTCTGAAGAAAAAGGATTAGCAAAAAAATTCAGTATTTTACCAGATGCCTAGCTGCCAAAACCTTTTGCAAAGCTCTCACATCAGCTTGAAATCCTGAAGATGCCAGCACACATTTATCCGCTCTACATAGTCAGATAGCGAACACACAAGGCTGGTGTATTAGAAAAGGTTGGTGTGTAAAGATAGAAGGAGAAAAGTCAATTAGTATCATGACATAAAGTGAAGAAAAGTACATGTACGGCATACCCGTTTCATTCATTCTATCATGCTACAATTCATAGGCGGAGACCTGATATCTAATTTTATTGTTTATCCTGGAACTGCAACCATGGCTGCACTCTCTCCCTCACACGGCAGAGGCACATATAGGCTAGTGGGTTTCTGAATCCGCTTCTCAAAAGGATTTATTATATGCATGGTAGTAAACAAATATAGTTTTTACGTACTAAAGGTCGAATAAATATTACACAGAAGAAAACTGTGTTGCAGAGATCAAGTGGGTTCAAAAGAAGCCACAAGTTTGAACTTGGTATTGCCTCTTGCAAAATTTTATTTTAAGTAGTGACCAAACCTCATCAAGCAAACAAGTAAAACGGGAATGCAAATAGTCCATGCATGATTCATCAAAACAGAGAAATGCAACCCACATTTGCATACTGATCTTTGGTGCGCTCCCTTTTTCTCCTTTCCCAACCAGCACTCTCCCACCCCTTGGTCCAACCTCCTCTCCTTCTCTGATTGTCTGGCATCACCTAAATGAGATTAGTTCTCTTCTTTTCTTTTTATTATAATTATAATAATGTTAAGTAAATAGTTATGGCTTGAATTGTGATGGCTCTTTGTTAGTCTGTTTTTTTTAAATAAATGATAGTTTGGTTCATTCGCTTGATATGGAAACAGCAACAATTTGAATAATTAGCTAGCAGTTTAAACAGATTTTTTGCTAGATATTTACTATGTATTAACAGTTTACTCATATTCAGCCAAGACAAAGTAACTTCCTTTTATCCAAGTATTTAAATAAAGAAGGAACGAAAGAGAAGGTGGACAGTTTCTTTGAGACACATTATTAACAGAAAAGGTAAAGCCACTTGCCATATCCCGTGCCACTACAATAGCTACTAATGTTCTCATCTATTCCAAATCTTACGATAAAATTGTGCCGTATAGAAGGACTACATTTACTTTCTACAGGAAACACCAAACTAACTAGGCTCCCAATTACCAATAAAAATTAATTTTTTGAGATTGCAATGCATTGACTCTAATGATCAAAAATATAATGCAGTATATTAGCTGTTATTAGCTAACTCCATAATCACCGGAACAAAAAAACAAGTTAGTAATTGAAATAAAAATAAAAATAAAAATAACGTACAGTTTAATGATCTTGGAGTAATCGCGAGTAAGAATGCTGTAGCCAGTGGACATGCGAGTATCTGCTGCAATTACACAGTAATCTGCTCCTGCTACTGCCACGCACGTTCTGCAAAGTGGTAAGAATAGAACATAAGCACCGACATGGTCACGTGGGCAAAGGAAACAATAGTAATTTGTGAAACATTACCCGCCATTGTTGTCATAAGGAGACCAGTTGGCTTGCTGCTTTGTCATGGTGATTCGTTGTGAGAGAGAGAGAGAGAGCTAGGGCTGGAGAAGAAGATTGAATTTGAAGAAAGAGGGAAGATCTGATGATTCGTCTTCAACAAGTCATCGACTCTACGCAGTAAGATGGGCTTATTATTAGAAGCCCCAGACTACTTGCTGATTAGGCCCAATGTTTGTCTGTGCAGTCTTTGCGGTCTACTTAAAACTTAAAAGTGGAAGAAATTCAAAAATAACCAGAGTTACAAGTGATCATTCAAAAATAGTTACAGTTTCAAAAGTAATTGAAATTTAATCATTTTTCATGTGAAGATAAATCTGAATGAAAACACTATTCAAAATCTGAAAAATACTCCGGCATAATATACTGGAATTCTAGTATAATATACTGGAGTTCCGGCATAAGTATACTGGGACTCTAGTATATTATACTAGAGTTCCAGCAAAGTAAATCGGTCCAGCATAATATGCTAGAAGTTCATACTCGAATCTCCAGTATATTATGCTGGAACTTTCCGCGTGTTGGAGTTCCAGCATAATATGCTTGAAGTTCATACACAGGTGCACCGAACTCCAATATATTATGCTGGACAGGTCTCTGTTACAGCATACTGGTTATTTTTGAATGACCAATCCGAAAACTGGCTAGTCTGTGCTATTTTTACCTTAAAAGTGGGCTCATTTTGGGCTTGTATTGGAGTATTTTTTTCAGGTACTTATCAATATTTGGAATATATGAAATATTATTGAGACAATTTCACTTTTAACCGCTCGGCTGAAACTTTTGACAATCTCTAGCCCACAAATCTATTATGCAATTTGAAGCCAAAAACTAATTATAATAGCTAGCCAAAAACTTAAAGGTAGGCACAAAATTCCCGCTTCCCCTCCGCCTGTGTCAATTCAATGAAATATCAAACAAAGCTCCCTGACTTGCAGTTGTCAAGATGGAGGACGTGAGCATGGGAATGAGGGTTGAGAAATTCAATTGATTATACTAAAGTATTAGCGGGTATTTATAGTGCATAGGGTAAGGTTAAGAAGGGAGAAGAGAAAAGGGGTGTGGATATTTGGTGGTGCCACGTAATTCGGTTTTGGGCCTTTAAAGATGCCTAAGTTACATGGGGGCTTTTGCATCCGTACCCACTTTTTGTGCCACGTTTTAACTTATACCCGCTTTGTAAAAAAATTGCATCTGTACCCGCTTTTGCGCATAACTTCAGCATGCGGGGCTGAAGTAGCAAAGGCAATCACGCAAAACTTCAGCATTCTAGTAGACGGGCCTGAAGTAGCTTGCGAGATGAAGTTCTAGAGCTGAAGTTCCCTAGTTATAAAGACAAAAACTTCAGCATACGGGGTTGAAGTTCCCCCAGTTACACTGGGGGACTTCAGCTCTAGAGCTGAAGTTTTTGTCTTTGTAACTGGGGAACTTCATGCTGAAGTTCCCCAGTTCCTCAGTTATAAAGACAAAAACTTCAGCATACAGGCTAAAGTTCCCCAGTTACACTAGGGAACTTCATCTCTAGAGCTGAAGTTTTGTCTTTTGTAAATGGGGAACTTCAGCATACGGGGCTGAAGTTCCCAAGTTATAAAGACAACAATTTCAGCATACGATGCTGAAGTTCCCCATTTACAAAGACAAAAACTTCAGTATACGGGGTTGAAGTTCCCCTAGTTACACTGGACAACTTCAGCTCTAGAGCTGAAGTTTTGACTTTTGTAAATGGGAAACTTCAGCATACGGGGCTGAAGTTTCCAAGTTATAAAGACAACAACTTCAGCATAAGGGGGTGAAGTTCCCCAATTTACAAAGACAAAACTTCAGCATAAGGGGCTGAAGTTCGTAACTGGGAAACTTCAGTGTCTTTGTAATTGGGGAACTTCAGCCCCGTATGCTGAAGTTTTGTCTTTATAACTGGCGAACTTCAGCTTAACTGGTGAACTTCAGCTCAGCGAGGGAAGGGGGAGCTGAAGTTATTTAAAAAGGGGGTACAAGTTAAAAAAAATTTAAAAAGCGGGTATAAGTTAAATGGAGGCGACCAAATAGGGTACCACGCGTAATTTTTACAGTTACATGGACTCATTGGGCTTTTACAAAATTAACACGGTCATATGGCAACATGAGATGACAAGGATAAAGAAGAAGGGTAACTGAGAATTAAGCAAGGAGAGAGCTAGACAAGTTTTACAGTTGTAGAAAACATGATCTGTAAACTTTCTTGAACACTCTATTTTAGATATGATATGGGCTGCTTAGGGGCCCTTTTCCAGCCTATCTGTGGTTGTATAGAGGTATGGACATACATGTGAAAAGAGAATATTCATATACACTTTTATATGTACCCTACATAGCATAGAATCAGAGCTTGAGATTTCCATGCAAGCTTCTTTAATTTTGCTTGAAGTTCCTCACCTACCTTCTCTCCTTATAGCTAGTAGGGTGCTTATTGGGCGGATTGGGTGGATATGTACACTTAACGGTTTGGCTTAACGGTTATCAGATTATAAATGTAGTAATTCGTTAGCCATCCAATAAGATAATGGGCGAATTGGTATCTGATTGACGATTATCGGGCGGTTTATTGACTAAATCAAATAGAATTTTTTTGAAGAATCAAGTACATATAAGAACTACTGATTAGGAAGATATAACAGATACGAGCTAATCTATGCAAAGAACATAGTTGCAGTTTAGTGACAGATGAGCATCCTACATATGAAGAAAACTAGCTTCATCCATCTTACTACAGCTCCGCCTAACTTTAATGTGTTATAATATGAGCTAACGGTAGAAATTAGGGATTAGCCATTTAGGGTTTCAATAGTACTTTATATATATAGGGGTAAAGTGTAAATATAAAAATTCTTAACAGATTAGCGGAAACCCAATAAGAAATTGAGTAATCTGGACCCCAACCGTTAAGCCGTTAATCATAAAATCACAATCCATTAACCCGATACCAATAAGCCAATAAGCCATCGGTTTGTTTCGTTCGGTTTTGAACAGTCCTAATAGCTAGTGATTCTTCAATAACAAAATAGACTGTCCTTTACAAAAAAAAATAATACTAAATAGACAGTCATTATACAAACTATATACAGAATAGAGTGTCACTGTACAATTTATATACAATAAATTTTCACTATACAAAAATATACAAAATATACTGTCACTATACAAAAAATATATAAAATAGACTGTCACTATACAAAATATATACAAAATAGACTGTCACTATACAAAAAATATACTAAATAGACTGTCACTATACAATTTATATACAATAGACTAGCACTAAATAAAATATATACAAAATAGACTGTCACTATACAAATAGACTGTCACTGTACAATTTATATATAATAGACTATCACTGTACAAAAAAATATACTAAATAAGTTGTCACTATACGAAAAATTATACTAAATAGACTGTCATTATACAAAAAATATACAAAATAAACATCTCGGATTATCAGATGTAATATTTTTGGGCCGGAGGGACATTTCGTGTCAACGGGGAAAACATGGGCTATTAAAATTTTGAGGGGCTACAGAGGGTCATTTTCTCAATATTACATATTTGATATTCATAATTTGTCCTGAATCTTTTAACTATTAATTTAAAGTCCAGGACATAAAATTCAAATTTCTGGGCACAATTTTTTGAACTTTAAGACACGATGTCCAGGAGCTTGAACCTTGGGGTTTAAGCTTCAGGCCGCCATATCCTGAAATTTGAGTGAATTAGCTAATCTTTGAATATATTATAAACTGTAAATATATTTTAACCGGCACACTTAAAAGTGACTATTTGATGTCATTTCCACAACTTAATGAAGTATCTTTTCAAAGTACTTATCAATATTTGGAATATATGAAATATTATTTGCTAAACAGTATTTATTTTATAATTTGGCCCATTATTTCTTTTATGCCTTATTCCAATTTCAACTTCAACCACTCTTTTTCGTTAACTTTAACCAAATACTTGTGTTTCGACATAGTCCAATCACGTGGAAAGTTGAAAACTTGAATTATTTAGTGTGAAAACTATTATTTCATGAAATATACTATTCAAATCAATTTTCAGCTTCAAACATTGATTTCCACGCCTCGCAGCCACAACAAAAATAAGTGCACGATCTGATCATTTGTCACATGAGAAGAATCTGCCATCCTGTTAACAATTCCTTTTTAAAAAATGCCATCCTGTTAAGCTTACGAAAGGAAATCAATTGGAGATGTCCAATTATGTAGGGAATTTTTTTCAATTATCGCCAATTCCAATTATATCAACCCATCTATTCATACCAAAATCACTCCTTGCAATGTTTCATCTACGTTCTTTCAACAACTTATCTCAATTATTTATGGGGGCGATTTTAAACGTGTACAACTAAATCCATATTAGCACCCATTCCATAGAAAAAAGTAGTGAGCACATTTGTTATTTTTACAATTAGTAGTCTGAAATTTTACATTTGATTAAAATAAGAGTATCACTAGAAAGGGCAAGTTAGTCATTGTATAGGCCATAATTTATCCTAGTTATACTTGACCCACATCGATACTAAGAGAGCCTCCGAAGGCTGTCACGTGTCATCAATATGATTTCGGCAAAAAGACGAATACGTGGTTGAAGTGACTTGACAAAGGACGACGGCTAGGTCGAGGAGTCAGCAGAGATCGAGGTCGAGTACTCTCCTTAACGAAGCAGTAACGACTAGCTTTAGGTATATCACTTATCATTGTCAGAAGGATTATCACACGATTTCATCTTTTTTCGGTTATCTCACTTGTATTTATTTACATAAATAGTATTATATACCATTTGTTGATATTTAATATTATTCACTTTGTAATTGGGATATTGAATATTATTTATTGTCACGTGTTCACAACTGCTTCTACGGAATTTTTAACATTCCGCCACCAAATCGGTTAAACGGTTTTTTGGATATTAATATTGGTTAAGATTAGCCCTATTTTATTAGAAAATCTAATCGTTTAAACCTAGATCTAAAATTTGGGTCAAAGAGTTTGGCGCCATTTGTGGAGATTTTCTCAGTCAATTTTTTAGTTTCCACTAGATCTACAATCACGTGACTTGTTAATCTAACAAACCACAAGGTTTATCTACCCTCTTTGTGCGTAAAAAAAAAATCATGGCAGATAACCGAGGAAATAGAACTAGGGCAACCGATAGTGTTCCCCTTAACCTCATGAATTCCATCAACGATTACTATGAAACACATGGAGAAGAAGTGATGCCCATTGCCTCCCCCAGGCGAGAGAGGTCGCTTGCCCTTTTCTGCAGCACAACAAAACCAAGTGGGAAAGGATCCTCCATGTCCACAGGATAACGGACGCCACTTGCTATGAAAAAGCTCCTCGAGGTATGGCTAGCTGATACCCTAGTAAGTGTGCTCAATAAACAAGCTTCACACATGACAACAGAAACCACAAGAGCCCACGCAGTGCAGGAGAAACAGGTTGATCAACCAGACCCTCCGACTTCAGGTAAAACGCACAATGTTACTGACAATACATGTGACGACGTCCTCATAGCCGTGCTAAAAAGAATGGAATAAATGGAAAACGAAAATAAGGCGCTCAAATACCAAATGAAAGAGCACTAGGGACGAGTGGACAAAATACCTGCCCCCTCCCCTAAATTACTGCCAAAAAGGGATGCCGGTAGGTTTATAGAACAACCATATAGCGAGGAAGCGTCTCCACATGCCATACCAAAGACCTTCAAGATGCCTCCATATCTCAAAATATAAGATGGAACAACGACCCCAAAGATCATGTCACTCATTACGTTACCGCTGTGAAAGGAAATTACCTCATCAAGGAGCAAGTATCCACCATTTGCTGAAAAACTTTGGCGAAACTCTCACTGGAGGAGCATTAACATGGTATTCACACCTACCGGCCCGTTCCATAGAAACATTCGAAGAAATGGCTGATAAGTTTGTGACGGCACATGTCGGGCCCAAGAAAGACGAAACAAGAGTGAACAACATCTTTTCCATCAAACAATCCCTAGGAGAGGGACTAGGGGACTTCCTCGCCTGACAACAGGGTAAGGATGACCTTACAAATGTTTCCAAAGGGATGGACGTCATAGCTTTTCAGAATGGGCTGAGTAGAGAGGGTTCGAGAGCGAACAAAAAACTGCTGAGCTAGTTAATGAAGTATCCACCAACCACTTGGGACGAAATCCATAACGCCTATTGTGCTGAGGTCAGAGCAGATGACGACGACCTCAACGGACCAACTCGACGACTCACCTCGGAACAATTCGAGCCACAGAAAGAATGCATGGATAACACAAGGAGAGACTATCATGTACCTTGGCTAAGCAAAGAGCGACGTCAGCCCTATGTTAGGTTGCCCGCTCCTCCCCCTCTTAGCAATGAAGACGGTCCGGCCAGGCCTAAATTAGGGACTCACAATAACGATAGAGGTATACCTTACTTGTTATCCACTCACAATTTTTGTTTTTTCACCTACAGAGGTGGTCTACGCCCTTGAGAAGCTCGAAACGAAGGTAAAATGGCCACCAAAAATGAGATCCGACCCCAACACCAGGAAATTCGACGCCCTCTGCGAATTCCACCAAGAACACATGCACAAAACAGAAGATTGCATCGCCTTATGGCTACATGTGGAGAACCTGCTATAACAAGAGCACCTCAAAGAACTTCTTAGTGACAAAAGCAGGAACACCTTAACAAGGGGTCGAGAATGTCAAGGCCCACCAAAGCTGCCTTCGCTAGCTCATACCATTAATATGATTATTGGTTGTAGCGACGATGCCTCCATCAACAATATCAAGTTCACCGCCACTCACAAGATCAAAATATCAATCACCCACGAATGGTATGATGGGCTCGAAGAAAGTATTATCTTCCACGAGTCAGATGCCGACGGTTTGACTTTTCCTTATGATGATGCACTTGTCATTACTTTACGAATTTTAGATACTGATGTCAAAAGAATCATGGTAGATTACAGAAGTGGAGCGTGCATCATCCATCTCGAGTCCTCGCACAGATGAGGCTCGAGGATAAGATAATGCCACATTGCATAACACTAACCGGGTTTAATAATTAGTTGAACGGACTTTGGGAGAAATTACACTCCCTATCCTCACCGACGAGGTGACATCAGAGACTATGTTCCACATTATGGACTAGGAAACCGCGTACAACGCCATCATGGGATGACCATGGATACACCATATGAGAGCCATCCCCTCCAGTTATAACAAGTAATAAAATTCCTAACACCTTGGGGAATATTCAGCATACGAAGAGAATATCGCACGTCCCGATAATGCTACTGATCCGTCATGTATAGCATGACAACTCAACAAAAGAAAGATAGGGAAAAATAAGAATAGAAATCAACAGGGTCGAGGTCGCCATAAGATAAAGCTAGGAAAGTCATTATGGACCCTGAGACGGTCTAAGTCACAAATTTGACTATAGAAGACCCCGACCCCGTCCAATTAGATCATAACGATCTAAGTAAAAAAGCCTACATCGGCTACAAGCTCCGAGAATCAGGTAAATTTAGTCAACTATTAATAACTAATGAATATTTATTTGCCTTCAGCCATGCAGATATGCCACACACAAAATGAATGTCGACCTATTCTACCCCCGGTAAGGCAAGCCCGACGAAATTTCAACCCCACCATCAATGATGTCGTCCACGAGGAAGTACAGAAATTATTAGTGAACGGCTCCATCAAGGAATCGAAGTACCCCCAAATAGATAGCCAATTTGGTGATGGTCAAGAAGAATAATGGGAAATGGAGGATGTGTGTGGACTTCACAACCTAAATAAAATGTGCCCAAAAGATTCATTCTCGTTACCACATATCGAGCAACTCATTGATGCAACGACGGGGCACGAGCTGCTAAGTTTCCTAGATGCATATTCGGGTTATAAACAGATACTCAAGGAGGAAGAAGACCAAGAAAAAACCACGTTTATCACCCACAACATATTGTTATAGGGTCATGTCGTTTGGTTTGAAGAATGCAAGGTCTACCTATCAGAGGTTGGTCACAAAAATGCACAAATACCAACTCGGAAGAACTATGGAGGTATATATCAACAACATGTTGGTCAAATCCGTAAAGGCAGAGGATCATATCGATCACTTGAAGAAAGACTTTGATATACTAAGACAATACAGCATGAAACTAAACCCTGAGAAATGCGCATTTGGCATGGCCTCAAGAAAATTTTTGGGCTTCTTAGTATCGCATCGAGGAATTGAAGTCAACCCAGATCAAATCAAAGCTATCGACGGGATACCTAAGTAATTGACCACTAAGAAACAAGTCCAAAGACTAACTCGTCGAATTGCCGCCTTATCAAGATTTATCTCGCGGTCGTCTGATAAATGTCACATGTTTTTTGGCGTACTCAAAAAGGATAATTCCCTCGAGTGGATTTTCGAGTGCATGCAAGAACTGCAAGACTGAAGTCGTATTTGTCATCGCCGCCTTTAGTCTCGAAGCCCGGACCCAGAAACACCTCCTCGTCTACCTCGTCGTCTTTGAAGTAGCAGTAAGTGTGGTCCTGGTTTGAGAAAACAAAGGTGCACAATCTCCTATTTATTACATCAATATAACACTTGTGGACGCTGAAACGAGGTAACCACACCTCAAAAAATTGGCCATGGCCTTGGTCGTAGCTTCACGAAAGCTTAGACCTTACTTCCAGTGCCACCCCATCTCAATCATCACCATTTTTACATTAAGAAGCATTTTACATAAACCCGAGCTGTCAAGGAGGCTAGCCAAATGGGCCATTGAGCTTAGTGAGCATGGAATCACATACCGACGGTGGATCCAATTCTTGAGGCCGAGAAGGAATCCGCTGAAGCTTCTCTTCAAACACAAGACCTTTAGGTCATGTATACCGACGACGCATCCAATGCTTATAGATCTGGACTGGGACTCGTACTCGATGTATTTATCGATGAAGTAATTCGTCAGTCCATAAGATTCCTGGATATGACTAGCAACGAGGGCGAGTATGAGGCAATAATTGCAGGGTTGAGGCTAGCGCTAAAATATGGGGCGAACTGGCTGAAAATTTGCTGTGATTCTTAGCTCGTAGTCAACCAAGTTACAAGGACTTTTCAAATCAAATAACAAAGGTTGCAAAAATATCAAGTCGCTATCTGTAAGGTCCTGCCTAATTTCAACGAATTTCAGCTCGACCAGATCCTATGAACTCAAAATATCGAGCAGATGGCCTCACCGAATTGTCCGCCTCCACCAAAAGCATCACGGCGGGGATAAAAGCGTAGTCCATCTCCTCAACTCGTCATTAGATCAAATCGATGTAAAATATGTATGTTTATCTTAGGACTGGCGCAATTGTATTAATATGTATTTGCAAGATGGCACCCTCCCAAATGATAAAAAAGGAAGCTAAACAACTAATAATGCAAGCGACCAGATACAACCTCTTTCATAAGGACTTATACAAGAGAACGTATGGCGGTCCTTTGGCAAAGTGTTTAGGCCCAAACCAAACCCAACGCATTCTCAAGGTAGTCCATGAAGGCCATTGCTATGCTTATTTTAGTGACCGAGCACTTGTTAGGTGCTTCATATGGGCTGGGTACTATTGGCCCACCATGAAGAACGAAGTCTCAATGTTCGTGAATAAATGCGAGCAATGCCAGAAATACACCCCGATAATCCACCAAGCACGCGAACACCTTCATTCGGTCACCTATCCATGACCATTTATTAAGTAGGGAATGGACATCGTAGGTCCACTCCCGCCGGGGCAAGGTAATGTTCGATTTCTTTTAGTTTTAACAGACTATTTCTCTAAATGGGTGGAAACAGGGGGACTTTTCCAAATCCGCGAACAAGAGGTAATCACTTTTATATGGAGAAACATTATTTGTCCCTTCAGCCTACCTAAAAAGATAAGTTGGGACAACGCACCCCAATTCATAGGGAAAAAAACCACCGAGTTCTTCAAAAAATTGCACATTAGAGGATACTTTCAACTCCCTATCACCCAGCTGGAAACAGGCAAGAGAATCCTCCAATAAGTCGTCCATAATGACCATCATGAAAAAGAAGCTCGAAAAAGCTAAGGGAATGTGGCCAGAAATACAGAAGTATTATGAGAGCACAGAACCACCCCGAAGATGAGAACAAGAGGACACCTTATTCCTTAGTTTACGGAACAAAAATAGTTATATCAGTCAAGGTCGGAGAACCCAGCCTAAGGTACTCCCATGAAAGCGGCACCAACAACGACGAGAGTAAGAGGCAAGAGCTCGATGAGGTCTACGAGCGAAGAGATATGGAATACATAAGGATGGTCACCCAAAAACAACAGGCAGAGCGTTACTACAACAAAAAGGCAAAGGTCTGACCGCTCAAGATCGAGGACTACATACTCAAAACCAAAACCCAAGCAAACAAGGATCCACATGAAGGCAAATTGGGAACCAACTGGGAGGGGCCATACAAATTATAAGCAAAGCAAACAAGGGTTCATTCCAACTATAGATAATGGAATAAAAACCCGTACCAAACAATTGTAATATCATCCACCTCAAGTACTTCAATTTCTAGAAAATAAGAAGTGCCCCCCAAGTCGTACTCTTTTTTCCCTCACTTGAGTTTTATCCCAATAGGGTTTTCTCAAGGAGGTTTTTAACGAGGCGACAGGTGGGACACTTTGAGTTGGAGTACATGAGAGCAGACTGATTTTTTCATTGCCTAACTCCTCAAGATTCTCTAAGTCGAACAATGAAGGGACTAGATATAGTGGGGCTGGAATGCTAGCCAATACCCAAAACTTGTAACTTTCTCCAAAAATTTCCCAAGGGAAAAATAATGTAATCTGAGCAATGACGTCAAACTAATAGAAATTCACGTTTATCAAAATTTCTCTAATGAAAGGTTATTTTGGCCAAGCTCGAACATCACTTATCGGCACTCGACCGCGACTTAATGAAAGGTTAAGTTAGACCAAGCTCGAACAATACAGATCGACCCTCGATCACAACTTAACGAAAGGTTAAGTTCGACTAAGCTCGAAAACTACCATCAGCCCTCTGTCGCGACTTAATGAAAGGTTAATTTTGACCAAGCTCGAACAACACCTATCGACCCTCGGCCACAACTTAATGAAAGGTCAAGTTCAATCAAGCTCGAAGAATACCTATCGGCCCTCGGCCACGACTTAACTAAAGGTTAAGTTCGACTAAGCTCGAATAACACCTATCGACCCTCGGTCATAACTTAATGAAAGTTTAATTTCGACCAAGCTCGATTAACACCTATCGGCCCTCGGCCACGACTTAATAAAAGGTTAATTTCGACCAAGCTCGAATAACACATATCGGTCCTCAACCATATCTCAACTAAGAGACATACTCGGCCTATATAAACAAAGGGGCGATATGGACCATGGCTATTCAGCCCAAAGGCTACGACCATCTAGAGGAAGACAACAATAAAACGGATAATGAAGCAAAACATGCAAGCATGGAAGTAACACATACAAGTACAGAACGAATCACAATAATAAAAAAGGTACATGTAAAAAAAAGATCAACTTTGACATTCATATTCTAGATAAAGAGTTTTTTACAAAGGTGCTCGAAGACGCCAACAAAACTACTAGCCATCACCATCATGGCCTTCAACACCATCACCATCTAGGCCTTCAACATAATCAGCACCCAAACCTTCAACACCATCATCGTCTCGGCCTTCGACGCCCTCATTATTCCTGTCTCGGCCATAGGTGAAGTCATACCAAGCACTGTTCGCTAGTCAATCCACACCCTCATCGGAGCAAGGTCGGGGAATAGTAGGATAATAACCACAAGCAAGCCAAGCCTCGCGAGCCTTGACACGAGCATCCTCGGGGGCTGACTCAGAAATAAAGCTCGCTGTATGCAAGCCATAAAGCACATATAGTCAGGCTTCAGCATGGATCCACTCCTCGTACAACTCACGAGGAATATTGGGATAGTCAAAAGCATTAGACCAAGAAGGCCGCGCAAGCAGTTGGGATTTCTCAGCCTCGAGAGAAACAACTTGATTGTGCAGCTCGGAGATTTCCTTATCTAGCTCCCCAATCCTCTCCTCGAGTCGGTCCTCTTTATCCTAGTCGTTGACAGATCATTTTCTCGCTGAAAACGGAGAGTCATGTTCGCCAACTCGAGGATCTTAACCTTTCTCCGAGCATCTAGTCGGGAAGACTCCTCCTGATTGAGAAACTGCTTTTTCTTAGCGATATCCCCCTTGAGATTATCAATTCAAGTTGACATCCATCCAACTGACTGTGCAGTAGAACCAGCTGAGCCTGAAGATCACTACACCGGGCCTCCATGCCCTTGCTTATCTCTAATTCTTCCTCCTTTCTCTTCATCGCTCCCTCAAGGACATTGAACCTCTCCACGACAGTCATAAGATCTTCATCCTTCTTCTTTAATTACTCTCAAGGTCGGTACGTCGCCCTCCTCATGAAGCCGCCTTCAAAGATCCCACTTTCCACGGTACTCTGTATACTTTCCCTTCAACTTCACATAAATTTCTTTACGTCTTCTCTCCCTCCGAGCACTCTCAATTTCCAGAATAACCGTATACAAATCAAAGAAAAGAAGTTAGAGCATGAAAATAAGCTAAGGCATAAGGAAAATGATGGATAACAGCACTTACCTTGAGAACGAGACCGTTGATATTCTTCGACAAGGTACTGTCAGTTATCTTCTTGAAGGTCTCACCCTCGACTTCGGAGCAAAGAGGATCGAGAGCAGGGACTACCTCCTCGGTATTGCATCGCAAATCACGAACCATTGGTATCATGATGGTCCTAGAGCATCCCTCTATCCTCACCTCGAGTTGGGTGAGCCTTTCATCGGTCATCCTTAAATCATCAAGGTCTATGTCGGAAGCCGACTCATCGTCCTCCTCATCGACGACTTTCCCTCTATTATCGACCAATGAAGAAACATCTATTTCCGCCCTGGAGGATGAATCCTCCTCTTGCCTCGTAGGTACGGGGCCGCCATCCAGTGTCCTCCATGACCGTCTCCCTCTCGGGATGCACCAACACATCCATGTCCGCCTCTTCCAATTGTGGGGCCTCGGAGCTCACCCTAATACTGTCTCCAATATGTAGAATTGTTGTTTCTCAAAGAGTGAAGTCATCGTCAACTGAATCGACGAATACGGGGACTCTTACCCCACGTCAACATCCTTCTTCTTGTGGGGCCTTAAGTCCCCATCACGGGGGGAGACTTCATTGTCCTTATAGACCAGCAAGAATAGTTGAGGAGCGGAAGCAGCTGCTAGGATAGGGGTAGATTTGGAGGCCATAACAGTTAGGGTGCATAAGGCGCAGTAGCCGCGACGGGGCAGAAATCAAAGGCGAAGCAACCCTTCTCCTATTGAAAAAGGGTACAAAAGCCCTGCTCCTTCGGGAAGACCCCCTAAATGGACCTGAAAAAAACAAAGTGAGAAAATTTATAGAAAAGAGAAACAACTATCACAGCTAAAAAAAAGAACTTACCTGCGGAAGGGAGAGCCGGTATGAACTTTTAAAAGAAGTCCGGCCATTCGCGAATCCCTGCAGCGTGGGGAAGAATCTGCCCGAGCCAGTAAGCGATACGTATGGCTAGTGAGGGAGGACAATTGTTGGCTACAGGGAAGGAAGAATTACTTAATTAATTCAAAATAGACAAAGAGATTAGGGGTATGCATTCGATTTATCGATTCGATTTTGACCCTTATCGATAATTACTTATCAATTATCGATTTGTACATATGCTTATCGTTATCGTTTCAATAAGGTTTCAATTTTTTCAATTTTGATTTCGATTTATCTATTTTTGGGGCTTATCGATTCAATTATCGATTACACCAATAAGAAAATTTGTGGGATTCCACAAAAAGTATATCGCTATAAACACGCCTAACTAATATGGACAAAAAGAAGCTAAAATAAGACGAACACCCACAAACACGGAGTTGAAGAAGCATATGTGATGACTACAGAAGAATATACAAATAAAGAAAAATACCCGTGATAATAGGCTGAATTCACATAGTTTAGCATATATTTATATTCTAAANCGTCGAGAAGGCTACTTATGGAAGTTTGGGGACAATCCACTTAACCTATAAAAGGTTCAATTCGCCCAAAGAAGTAGATTATCCAGGTTTAGAGTTTAGAATAAGAAAATCAAGGGCAAGAGGCAAGGAGGGCAATTGGGCATCAATCCATATCTCCTTCTCTTGTGATTTTTATCATTGTTCATGGATTCTTTTTGTAGTTTTCATTATTGTTATGAGTAGCTAACTGTTCTAATCTAAGGTTTTGATGGAACCCGTTGGGAATGACATTATTGTGATATTAACATAGTTTTGATTGGTTGTTA
>ML356109.1:0-29977 GCA_005239505.1 Nicotiana paniculata | reverse complement strand
GGGGGAAACCATAACCTTAGACCTTTATCGCATCTGTTTACACCTCAATATTAGTTGTCTTTTAGTTTATTTAATTTCATTTAGCTGTAGTAGTAAAAATATTGAAAAGTGATATTCATAATCTTTGGAAACTTGATTATTGAGAATCGAGTAGTCTAACAACAATAATTGATAGGTTAATTCCCTGTGGGATTCGACTCTGGGCTAAATACTCATATTATATTTGCAACGCCCGTTTAGTCTTTTTATAAGACATAGTTGAGCGTGATCAAATTTTGGTGCCGTTGACGGGGAATTAACGGTGTTATCAATTAGAGTTGGAAGAAATACAAAATTCTTAAGTATAGTCAATTTTCTTCAATTTTCATCTATACATTGAAATTTTAACGTTTGCTAACTTGGTTGTACAGGTGCATGCCTAGAAACTCATCGAGAACTGGTGAAGTATTTGAAGCCTTATCAGACCCCGAGAAAGTTTTCAAGGCCTTGAACCGGGCCAACCGGAAAAGCAAATAACAACCATCAATTGAACAACTTGAACCCGACATGGGAGATCCAAACAACAGGAACAACAATGGGGACGACGTGGTAGACCCAGTTGTGCAAATAGGGGCAGAGGCTCCTTTATATGACTGGGCACAACCCACGGCGGAGAATTTGGCCATTGTGATACTAGTCCCTCAGATACAGGCTGAGTCCTTTCAGATTATAAATAATATGTTGCACTTGCTGCAGAACAAGGGACTATTTTCAGGGTCATACATCGAGGACCCCCAACAACATTTGAAGAATTTTCTGTCGATTTGCAAAACTCAGAGGCAACCAAACGTCACTCAGGAAGCAATAAAATTGTTTTTGTTTCCATTCTCAGTGACAGGAGCAGCCCGGACTTGGCTAAAATCGCTCCCCATTAATTTCATTACCACATTGGAGGAGTTAGTTACGCAGTTCGTGAACAAATTCCATCCACCCAACAAGACAGCTCAACAAATTGATGAAATCTTGAGCTTCAGATAGAAGCCAATTGGAACATTGTAGGAAACATGAAAACGATTTAAAGGAATGTTTATTATCTGCCCACACCATGGTATGCCAGAGAAGATTATCACGCCCCAAAAATCGAGGGACGAGACCGGCACCTAACCGGGTGAACCCGGTCAAGCGGACCTGGATTGCCTTTCCTACCCAGTGCGTTTCCCCCATATATACAATGCACCATATTCCATATGATTTAACAACTTAGGATTTAAGCGTGGATTTACAAACTTAAGTTCGTTTCTCTTTTAGAATTTCAACCATTGATTCCCAAAACATACACAATACATACATAACTTTCCAATACGGACCACGATTTCCGAATACGTACAGTTACTAACCAAAATACATATATACACCCACATCATGTCTACGGAGCCTTTACGAATACTAGGAGTTTATACAATATTGCCGGCAACAAAGCCCCGGCTATACCTTACAATACATAACAGACTCAAAAGAGATGGCATGAATTACACACGGCCCTGGGAGGAAGTGGGGCTCACCAGTACTTGCTTAACGATGAGGAGGAGGCACCACTAACGGCGAGCTGAGCTACCTGCTATGGACCCACCTACATCCATATAAAATATGTAGCGCCCCCGACAAAAGGGACGTTAGTACTGTGGATTAGTACTAGTAAGTATGAGCAAACTTTACTCAAAGTAAAATCAATAGATGCACAAATAGAAAGCAGTTAAAGGAACCAACACATAGTGCACAGTGATACAGAAAACAAGTACAATTGAGAGCCTCACAGATTCTCGTTTCATCATAATCACATTCCCTTTTACACTCCACCCTTGTTACCTCTCCACCCTTATTACTACGTGTTGCGGCGTGCAACCCGATCCCACCTTACATTTTTGTTGAGGCGTGCAACCCGATCCCACTGTACAATTTACACTCCACCCTTGTTACCTCTCCACCCTTATTACTACGTGTTGCGGTGTGCAACCCGATCCCACTGGACCATCACATTTCATGGCAAAAAATAACAGCGCACAATTCAATCACTGGGTTTCATATCATCAAGAGTGCAATTTCATAACACCCAACCAATCATGTTTTCACAATAGTCTTTATCATCCATTAATTCAACCACAAAGATTCTCATAAACAAGAATGTAAATTCATTACAATCAACAATACATATGAAGTTAAGCCATAGTAAACCTTGTCAACAATGAGTCATACGATATTTCCATGGCCATTTAGTTCAATTAGATCAATTCACAATTCCCCGTCATCACTTGTTACATAGCCCTTATCACTTAGATACGTTTACATATTTGAGTTTGTTATCACTCTTTCATACCAACATACTCAAGCATTTAACGAACCTTGCACATGTTAGAGTAATCACATAGAAATCACCTTTCACAATTTCAATTATCACGATAGTCGACTAAGACAAAATCAGAGAATCCAATATCACACCTCAACAAAACTGGGCAATAAATTCATATATACTCAGCAATAAACTCATATCGAATGTTTGGACACCAACAGGGTGACTCTATGAAGATTAAAGTTAGCCATACATACCTCGAATCACCCCCTTTTTAATTTTTATCACAATTCACCAGACCGGCTAGCACCGTCAATCTATTCCACAATGTGGCATATTTCACTTAGAATTAGGAATCTTGTACCCAATTGAGCATTTTATCAAACACTATGTTACCCCTTAGACTACTAACCCCCTTTTGAGAATAATTACCCAAACTTGTTTTTCCCTTTACTAGATTACGGGGTTTAACTCACATGCATGCAAGATTTCACCTTTTTTTATTTTCAAGAACCAACCTATGTGTGTTTCATTCTTACACAAAATCTGAGAAATTGGGGAAATAGGGTGAAGACTTACCTCTTTGAGTGAAGAAGATGACAATAACTCGATAATTTCCGGGCTTGAGGGATTTTGGAAAATCAAATTAGATGATGTTGAAACCTTCTCTCCCAAGAACTCTCTTCTTCTCTCTCTATTTTTGGTCAGAAAATCGTTAAAAATGAAGGGAAAGGGTGTTCTATAAAATAGGGGGTCGGGTTTTAAACTTAGAAAACAGGAGCCTCGGCATAGAGATGTGGTCAGGAATGCGATCGCATTCCTGCTATGCGGTCCGCATTCTTGTCGCATAGTTAGCCTTAAAATGGGCCAAAATGGGAACCATATTTCCCAGGTATGCGACCACTTATGCGGTCCGCATACCTGTTATGATATCGCATAGTGCGTCGCATAACCTCCCTCACAAAAAACCACGGGGCAAGAATGCGACAATTATGCGGCCCGCATTCGTGAAATGCGATCGCATTCTAGGCCGCATAGCTGTCCTCAAAATGGACAGGAAACTGTCCAGGTATGTGGTCCGCATACCTGTTATGCGATCGCATAGTGCGTCGCATAACGCGCAATTTCTGGAAAATTTAATCTTTCAAGTTTTGGGATACTTTTTACTCAAAATAGGACCATTTTAAGAATTTCTACAGTTATAACAGCACAGGGACCTATTCGGGCATTACCTTAGACATAGAAATTTTACGGGTCTTTACACAGATGTTGGGGCAGCATTTTTATATGGGTCTGGCAGATACTGTAAAGGCAAATGTAGATGCTTCAGCTGGTGGAACATTCTTGAGCAAAACATGGAGGGAAATCCAAATCCTACTTGATAAAATGGCGCAGAATTCGGGGTGGACAACCAGGAATGCGCCCATAACTCATGTAGTTCACTCAGTGCCCTTCGATCCATCCAATACTATTGGTGAGAATGTGGCCACATTGATAACACAGATGAGCATACTAACTAAGAAGGTGGAGGAATCAGGGCAAAAACAACAGGTACATATCGTGGATACAACCAATGGGCGCTTATGCACATCTTGCATTAGACAACCATTTGGTAATCAGTGGAATGCAGAGTGTGATCACCCTCCTTACCCAGAAAACATGAATTATGTGTTAAATTATGGAGGCCAGAGACAGGGGGAGAGAACTGGGGTCAGCAAGTTCAACCGTATAGACCACCTCACCAGCAACAGAACAATGGAAACATGGGTGCCATGAGACCTCAAGGTAATGTAGCACCTTATCAGAGGCCACAAGGTTATAACAATCAGAATCAACATCAAGCATACCACCCTCCTCAGCAACATGATGGGGGGAGGCAAGAAGATGGGTTTTCCAGGCTTGAAACGATGATGCGACAGGTGATTGGGTCAACTGCCAAAATGAGTGAGAGAGTAGATGTAAATGATGCAGCTATTAAAAATATTAAAGTGCAGTTGATCCAGATATCTATGGCAGTGAACAATCGCCCTTTTGGGACTTTACCTGCAGATACTCAGGTGAATCCTAAGGACCATGGCCCGAAGCAGATGATGGTAGTGAGTCACCACAATGGCAGGGACTTAGAATTGGAGCAAGAATTGGCTCGTGAAAGCAGGCAGGCAGAGACACTAGTACCAATGCCAATCGAACTTGATGATTCCACAAACTCGACCAAGGTAACAGTACAAACTACTGAAGGAGAACCTAGTGGGCAGAGTGAGGCTGAAAAGGAAGTGGAAATAACCCTAGAGCCAATAGTTGAAGTGGTAGTTGAGAAAGAAAAATCCCAAATCAGTGGGAAGAATAAACCTCCAGCCTCATTCCCTCAAAGGCTGGCCAAATACCAAAAGGATAAGCAGGTACAAAAAGTTCATGGATATGCTGAAGCAGATACATGTAAACACTCCTCTGATTGATGCTCTGAAAGAGATGCCTGGGTATGCGAAGATGATGAAGGACTTGATATCCCGAAAGTTTGATTTCCAATACTTAGCAACTGTGACTTTGACTCGGACTTGCAGTGCTGTGGTAACACGACCAATAGCATAAAAGTTGTCTGATCCAGGGAGTTTTACAATTCCCTGCACCATTGGCAATTTGGCTTTTTCCAAAGCACTGAGTGATTTGGGGACCAACATTAAGAGACCGTCGGGTATTCTGGATGATGTTTTGGTGAAAGTGGGGAAGTTTGTGTTCCCTGCTAACTTTGTGATACTAGACTGTCGAGTGGATGAAGACATTCCCATAATCTTGGGGGCAGGCCATTTTTGGCCACAGGCAGAGCCCTCATTGATTGTGAGACTGGGGAGCTCAAGATGAGGCTTAATGATGAAGAAATCACATTCAATGTGCAGAAATCCATGAGGCGACCGAGTGAGTTCGCCAACTGCTCTCTAATTGATGTTGTGGATGTGATAGTGGAGGAAGATGATGTGTCCTTAACTATTGAGGACTCCCTTGCTGCGTGTTTAATGAATTTAGATGCGATAAATGGGGAGGAATTGTCAGAGTGGGTGTTATCACTTGAAGGTAAAAGAGTATGGTCGAGGGATCTTGAGTTTGAACCATTGCACTTAGAGAAAAGAGAAAGCCCGCCAACCAAGCCCTCTGTGGAAGAACCTCCCAAACTAGAGTTGAAACCATTGCTAGCCCATCTCAGGTACGCATTTCTAGGCCCCAATACTACGCTACCTGTTATTATCTCATCCAGTTTGTTAGATGTGCAGGCAAATCAGCTATTATAGGTACTCTCAGAGTGCAAGACTGCCATTGGATGGACCATGGCAGATATCAAAGGGATCAACCCGGCATATTGCATACACAAGATTCTCCTGGAAGAGGGACACAGACCTTCCAGGGAACATCAAAGGCGCTTGAACCCAAACATAAAGGAAGTGGTGAATAAAGAAATCATCAAGTGGTTAGATGCGGGAATCATTTTCCCCATCTCTGACAGCAGCTGGGTCAGCCCAGTGCAATGTGTTCCAAAAAAGGGTGGCATGACGGTTGTAAAGAATGACAAAAATGAGTTGATATCTACAAGAACCGTCACGGGCTGGAGAATATGCATGGATTACAGAAAGTTGAATCTCGCCACCCGTAAAGATCACTTCCCACTTCCCTTCATTGATCAGATGCTCGACAGGCTTGCACAGAGGTCTCACTTTTGTTTCCTGGACGGGTACTTGGGGTACAACCAGATTTCAATTGCCCCGGAAGACAGGGAAAAGACCTCCTTCACATGCCCCTATGGGGTATTTTCCTTCAGAAGGATGCTATTTGGCCTATGCAATGCAGCCACCACATTCCAAAGGTGCATGATGGCCATATTCACAAACATGGTCGAAGACATCATGGAGGTATTCATGGATTATTTGTCAGTTGTGGGAAATTCATTCGAGGAGTGCCTAACAAACCTGACCCGTGTCCTAAAAAGGTGCATTGAGACGAATCTTGTGCTTAACTGGGAGAAGTGCCATTTCATGGTACAAGAAGGGATCGTCTTGGGGAACTTGGTGTCAAGTAAAGGAATTGAGGTGGACCGAGCTAAAGTCGATGTGATTGAAAAACTTCCACCGCCTACACATTCAAAGCTATATGTAGCTTCCTTGGGCTTGCCGGGTTCTACCGGTGATTCATCAAAGACTTCTCCAAGATCGCCAACCCCCTTTGTAAGTTGCTTGAAAAAGATAACCCCTTTGTGTTTTCTAATAATTGCAGGGTAGCGTTTGAGGATCTTAAAAAGTGATTAGTCACGGCACCAATCATCGTTGCACCCGACTGGGAGCAACCGTTTGAACTCATGTGCGATGCCAGTGAATACACAGTGGGAGCTGTGTTGGGTCAGCGCAAAGATAAAATAATGCACCCAATTTACTACGCAAGTAGGACTTTGAGTGGAGCTCAGCTGAACTACACGGTGATCGAAAAGGAAATGTTGGCAGTGGTGTTCGCCTTTGACAAGTTCAGGTCTTACCTGACCGGGTCGAAGGTGATTGTGTACACTGATCACGCAGCCATCAGATACTTGGTTGAGAAAAAAGAGTCTAAGTCGCGCCTAATTCGTTGGGTGTTGCTTCTTCAAGAATTTGACTTGGAGATTCGTGACTGCAAGGGCACGGAGAACCAAGTCGCTGACCACTTGTCACATCTTGAAGGTGCTGAGAATGCAATTGAATCGGATGATATTCTGGAAACCTTTCCAGATGAGTACCTACTCGCCATGAGCGTAGAAGATGTGCCATGGTATGAAGATATTGCAAACTACCTGGCAAGTGGTATTGAACCTTATGAACTCTCTTCTGTTCAAAAGAGAAGATTTTATCGTGATTGCCGCAATTACTATTGGGATGAACCTCATTTGTTTAAAATTTGCATTGGTAACATGATCCGGAGGTGCGTCCCCGAAATAGAACAATTTGCTGTTTTGCAGGCTTGTCACGCATCTCCATATGGAGGACATTTTGGAGGAGTTTGGACAACAACTAAGGTACTAGAGGCCGGGTTTTACTGGCATACTGTGTTCAAAGATGCTCACCAATGGGTGAAGGGCTTTAACGAATGTCAAAGGAAGGGGAACATATCCCGTCGTCATGAGATGCCCATGAATCCAATACAAGAAGTGGAAGTGTTTGATGTATGGGGGATAGACTTCATGGGTTCTTTTGTCAGCTCCTACGACAATAAGTACATACTTGTTGTTGTAGATTACATGTCCAAATGGGTAGAAGTTTCATCATTCCCCACCAATGATGCAAGAGTGGTGGTGGGGTTCTTGAAGAAAAATATATTCACCCATTTTGGGACCTCGAGGGCTATTATTAGTGACGGAGGCACTCACTTTTGCAATCGTGTCTTCGAGAAACTGCTAGCCAAGTATGATGTGCGCCATAAGGTGACAACCCCCTATCACCCTCAGACGAGCGGGCAGGTTGAGGTATCAAACCGTGAAATCAAGAGTGTGCTGACCAAAACAGTAAATGACACAAGAACTGATTGGGCGAAGAAGGTTGATGACGCACTCTGGGCCTATAGGACTGCATTTAAAACACCAATTGGTATGTCTCCGTACAAGTTGGTATTTGGTAAGGCTTTTCACCTGCATGTGGAGCTAGAACATCGAGCGTGGTGGGCATTAAAGCAGTTGAACATGGATCTCGATGTTGCAGGAGAAAATCGAGTCACAGAGCTGCATGAGTTGGAAGAGTTCAAATATCAAGCATTTGAAAGCACAAGGCTGCATAAAGATAGAATGAAGAGGTTACACGACAAAAATATTGTGGACCGAAATTTCAAACCCGGAGATAAAGTATTGCTTTACAATTCAAGATTGAGATTGTTTCTGGGTAAGCTCAAGTCCCTATGGTCTGGACCATTCAAAGTGGTCGAAGTATTTCCTTCTGGTGCTGTGGAAATTGCTGCTGAAGATGGGTCTAACGCCTTCAAGGTCAATGGACAAAGATTGAAAATGTATGTGGGGATGAATGAAACCAGTGAACTGGCTGTTGTGCATCTTTGAACCTCAGAGGCTGAGCGAACCTTAATTGCGCTCATTCTGCGTCGTGCCGCGACGGTAAATCAGGCGCTTCATGGGAGGCAACCCATTGATTGTTGTACTCGTCATGCCGCGACATTAAATCAAGCGCTGGTTGGGAGGCAACCCAATACATATAGTGTTATTGTATAAAATACTAACATATGCAGGTGAGCGAGAAAAGGGGTGAACACAGGACCCCAAGAAAGAGGAAAACAAAGAAGATTTCTGCTGACGCCTGGAGTGCTAGTCAGGTTTTACACTGCCTCGCCTACTTCGCCACTAGCGCGGCGTGCTAATCTCGCGCTAGAGGTCGCGCTAGAACGTCTCGACACAGGTAAGTTTCGGGTTAATTTTTTTTTATTTTTTTATTATCCCCTCCCTCAACCGACACAACTCTTATCCCCCTTCCTTCTCACAATAGAACTCCACACTCCCATAAACCCTTTCCTTCTTCTTCTTCTTCTTCTTCTTTTCCTCTTCAATTTTCCTCCCCAAACGTAGGCAAACCCACTCAAGCACTCCCATCTCTAAGTTTTCTTCAGCCGCCATTAATCCATCTCCACCCTTCAACTCTACAGGTATGTACTTCTCACCTTAGTTTTATTTTTTTAATTATTTTTGTAACTTTGTTTTTCTTTTCCATTGTGTACACAACTTGTAGCTTTTTCTTATTTGGTAGCCATAATGGGTAGTAGTTGATTTGTGCTGAAAAGAGATGACATAGGGAGTGTGGGGTGTTGTGAGTATGTTTGGGTTATTGTGGTGGTGCTTCATATCCATTATTGAGTGCTTGGGGTTTAAATTGTTAATGCCCACCATATGTTTGTAAAAAGGCCCCAGCGGAGGGAAATAATGTGACCAATTTTGTGGTGAAGTCTGAGTAACCACAATTGGGTCACCATGTTATACTGAGCTAATACTATGCTAATTTTAGGTACCATGCCTCCACGCAAGAGTCAAGCCACAGGCGCCTCCTCAAGTCATCCAGCAAGAGCCTCCACCGGAGGAAGGCCCCGAAAATCAGTTGACTCGAGGCCTTTCAATAGCCACAAGTTTGTCTCAGCGAGGCTCATGACAGATTCGCTGAAAAAGAGGATAAGACAGTTATACCTGAGCAGGCTATGGACTCTGAAGCCATCAGGATGAACTGCCTGAGAATGTACGAGGTGTTAATGCAGCGTCGCCTGGACGTCTTCTTTGATGAACCTGTTGAGGCAAATTCCCTGATTGTCAGGGAATTTTATGCCAACGCTCCGGAGCATGAAAACTATGTGGTAACAGTGCGGAGAAGGCCGGTTAATGCCTCTATGGAACACATTCGGACAATGTACAGGCTACCTCCACCATCAACTGGTTACGTAGATGCCTACCCAACCTATAGTGGAAAAATGACTCCCTGGGATACGTTCACCCCGACCATTTGTCGACCGGGCGTCGCGTTGAAGTGGTACAAGTATGGAAACAAATTCCACTCCTCGGCCCTCAAGTTTGAGGCCAAATGATGGTTGTACCTGATAAATAGCCGTCTCCTGCCATCCAAAAACACTTCGGAGGTGAACATTCCTCGAGGGTGTTTGATTTGGTGCTTCATGGTAGATGCACCGTTCGATGTGGCTTGGGTAATTCATGAGGAGATGTTTGTCCGCATGAAGGTCCAAAGGTATGGGTTCTTCTACCCATCGCTTGTCACTCGATTGTGCGCTGCAGTTGGAGTGCCAGGCGACTTTGCTATAGATGGTGGGGTGCCTGAGGTGCATCCTTTCAAAGCTGAAAGAGTTACTATGGGAAAGGAGGCAGTGGAAGCCGATGAGGAATTAGTGGGGCATGACTCCGAGGAAGATGAAGCAGAGGAGGAGCATCATCAGGGAGGTGAGGAAACTGAGCACATAGAGGAGGAGCAAGTTGTGGACGTTGGAGGACCATCTAGGTCCAGTCGGGGACAACAGTTGGATCACCTGGAGCAAGACGTGGCCGGGTTGAGAACCTCAGTGACAAAACTGGGGACCCGAGTTGATGGGATGGCCACCCAGCAAAAGAAGTCTGAAAAGAAGATTATGGGCTGGCTACGCGCCATGGGTTGTTCTTGCAACGTGAACCCAGACACTGTCTCCGACCAAGATTAAGCTGTCAGGGAAGTCCCCTTACCTTACTCTGTCTTTTCATTGTCCATGAGGACATGTCCTCGGGGTGGGGATGGTTTCCCTGTTGTGTTGTATGTTGTACAAGTTATGAATTATTTGCTTTAGTTTGTTTTGGTTAACTTGGTCGAATTGTTGTTTTGTTTTATGTTTTATTTTTGTAGGCTGTTTTAGTTGTTTGTTAGTTATAGTAATCAAGTCGTCTTGGCCCGACGACGGATCCCTTCGGCAGGGTTCTTGAGGGTCCAAATCGATCGAAAAAAAAATCAGAAAATTTAGTGGACTCCGCCTGATGACGGATTTCTTTGGCAGGTTTCTTGAGGGAAGTTAGTCCAAAGAAAACGCCAAAAAGATTTTTTTTTCTTTAGGTAGTGTAGTAACTTCCCCTTGGTTTTTCTTTTGACCGCGGTTCTTTTCCAAGGGTTTAGCTTGAACCAGGTATATCTAGCTTCTTCTTTTATTTTATTTGTTAGGAATCCTTTGGGAAAGGTGCTGAATGATAAAATGCTACCCTTAGTGTGTTACACCCAAACATCGTGAATCCTAGAGTGAGATGCTTAGGCTCACCTGTTGACTCTTGTAGAATGCCTTAATGGTGCTTGTTGTAACTAACTTGAATGCTCAATGGAGTGTTTTGATGAACCAATTTGGATTGAATTATGTGACATGTGTGTGTGAGGTATTTTGCATTTATTCTATGTCTACATTTGGTACCTAGAACTTGCCCCGTGTGTGTACAAATCGAAATAGACGTTTGTTTAGTCTTAGAAGGGATATAGGCATTTCTTTGTTAAGCCAGACAAATATATACCCACCTGAATATAATTAACCATAATCAACCCCTTTGAGCTTATAAGCCTGTTTCATTGATAACCACATTATGAACCATAATCAATTGTTTGAATAGCCTGTCTGTTTGAACCCGGTACTTCCCATGAGCACTTGAATGGTTAGCAGATATGTAAAAGTCAAAGTGTGAGGTGGTGGCTTGATCTGTAAAGAAAATCAAGGAAATAGAATGAAAAATGCAAAAGTGAAGGTCACTTAGAAAAGAAAAAAAACAAAAGAAAGAAAGAGGACAATAAATACATGTAGTCCTTGATAATCAGTGGCATGAAAAAGAAAGTTGCACCTAAAGAATAGTGCGGTAATTATGAAGTAAAGCATGGTGAAAGTTCTGGCCAAGCATGAAAATGGGCTGAATGTTAATGTAATTCTATTAAAAGTGCTTAGGGAGGTTAGTCACTATACCCAAATGTATCCTACCCGTCCCTTAGCCTACATTACAACCAAATAAATACCTATTGATCTTAGCCTGAATGAACTCAATTAGTAGAGTATTACACTACGGGCAAGCCTATGGCGTATCTGTGTGACATATGAATGTTCTTTTTGAGAGTGAGTGAATTCTTTCGATTTAAAGTTCATGTTGCTCTGACGATTATCTTTTATGGAACTACTCTCAATTGTGTGAAGTGAGGGCATATGATTTATGAAAAGAGGTAAGTCTTGACCTCCTTGTAGAGTATTTCGAGGAAGTAAGAGTATAGCATGGCATGTGAGAGTCATTGCTTGAGGCATAGATGTTACACTTCTAGGTACAATGCTTGTAAAATATTTGTGGTGTGACACAGTAGAGGAGTGCTTGATGCAAAGAAACCTTGTAGGATATAGTGGATTGATCGAGGTCTAGCAATGATTTTAGTGTGGGGTGTTGATAATAGGCTGAATTCACATAGTTTAGCATATATTTATACTCTAACTTAATGATGCTTCACGGTCTTAAGTGTGTTAAATGATGATAAATTGACTCTAATGGTGTTTTTTTGTGTTTCACAGGAGTACAATAAGCTATTGAGGACTTATGATAGTGATCCGGGCAAATTTGAAGAATAACAGGCCATGGGGTAATTCCGAGGTGATTTGAAGGCTGGAGATTTTTCGAGGCAGTAGGAAACCCCATTAGCGCGGGCATTAGCGTGATACTAGCGCGCCCGCGCTAGTCCAGTGATATTCCGGGTAGTGCTAAACTCAATTAGCGCGGGCTGTAGCGCGAGACTAGCGCGCTCGTGCTAGTCTAGTGATCTTCCGGGCAGTGCTAAACTCAATTAGCGCGGGCTGTAGCGTGAGACTAGCGCGCCCACGCTAGTCCAGACGTGAAAAATACGTCGAGAAGGGTACTTTTGGAGGTTTGGGGCCAATCCACTTAACCTATAAAAGGTTCAATTCGCCCAAAGAAGTAGATTATCCAGGTTTAGAGTTTAGAATAAGAAAAGCAAGGGCAAGAGGCAAGGAGGGAAATTGGGCATCAATCCATATCTCCTTCTCTTGTGATTTTTATCATTGTTCATGGATTCTTTTGTAGTTTTCATTATTGTTATGAGTAGCTAACTATTCTAATCTAAGGTTTTGGTGAAACCCGTTGGGGAATGACGTTATTGTGATATTAATATAGTTTTGATTGGTTGTTAATCTCTATTTGTTCAACTACATTCTTGTTGTAGTTAATTGAAAGGATCATCAATTAGCTGTGCCTATTTATTATGTATCTACTTGAGAGAGAGTGCATATTTAGGTAGTTGTTTGAACAACATCACTCCTGAAGTATAGGCGAGCGTCATAACCGAGGGTTTAGAGGTTGGATTAAAGATAACGATACCTCGGGTGCAATCTAAAGTGAGTTGTAATGCAATCTAGCTAGCGTAACTTGAGAGAGTGCGTCTAGTAAATTATCATAATTACTTGAGAGAGATTTATGGTAGCTGGAGTGTTCATGATTGATAGAGACAACTAAATCAACACTATGGGAAGTATCCAAGAAAGAAGTTCACCAACGGGGGAAACCATAACCTTAGACCTTTATCGCATCTGTTTACACCTCAATATTAGTTGTCTTTTAGTTTATTTAATTTCATTCAGCTGTAGTAGTAAAAATACTGAAAAGTGATATTCATACTTTGGGAACTTGATTATTGAGAATCGAGTAGTCTAACAACAATAATTGATAGGTTAATTCTCTGTGGGATTCGACTCTGGGCTAANGAGAGAGAGAGAGAGAGAGAGAGAGAGAGAGAGAGAGAGAGAGAGAGAGAGAGAGAGAGAGAAACATACTATTGAAGTCGCCAGAGTACGCCGGAGTTCGCCGGAGTTCGCCGGAGTTCACTTTCTCTGCTGGGTTTGCAGTTCGCGGGAGAGAGGGAGAAAGGTAAAAGCGGCGCTGAAGAATGGGTAGAGGAAATAATAGGGTTAGGGACTTAGGGTAAAGGAAAGGGTAATATAGAATAAGGGTATATTTGTCTTTTTAGTATATCTTATCGGTTTATCGATAAACCGATAACCGAAGAGGACAAAATCGAAATCTAAATCGATAACTCGGTAAGAAAAATTTCGAAATCGAAATTAAAATCGATAAATCGATAAACCGATAACAAATAATCGATTCGATTATCGATAAACCGATTCGAATGCACATCCCTAGAAGAGATACAAAGGGTAAAAACAAGAGAAACCTGGACACTTACGTATATGGTTCCAAGGCTCAGGGAAGCCGTCGATATTTACCACAATGGCCTCAGTTTTGACGTAAAACAAGTCGAGCCAGAATTGACGCCTAGCCTTATTGTCCATCTTCACCATCAAGTGTTTTCCCCCACGGTGACAAAGTTTCAACGTCGTCCCTCTGTAGAAGCCGAATGCGAATAGGTGCACCAGATGTCGCACTGTTACCTCGTCTCCGGCAAGCTCAGTGAATTTGGACAACATATTGATGACCTTATTAACGTAGGGGAGAGCTGAGCGGGGAAAACACCATAGTGGCAGAAGATCTCCTCCACCAGCGGGAGAAGAGGGAATGATTAGCTAATCGTAAGCGAGTAGGCATAGAGAGCACAATACTCGGGACAATGAACATGCACCTCATACGCATCTGCATGGATCATTTCGACGTGATAGGGGAGGCCAAATTTGGCTTTGAACTCAGCCAACTTCTTAGGATCCATCGATGATAAAAACTTTCTAGGTGCCGCGTCCGGTGATCGTTGAAAGTTAGACCTAGCCTCAGGGTTGCGAGGGATGATCTCCTCCACTGAAGGAAGAGATTCATCTTCTGCAACGGCAAATGTGTCCTCCCCATGAGGAAGGAATCCAACTGCCAAAGGGACGTCATGACTCTCTCCATCAGTATCAAAAGAAGGGTTAGACATGGTTATGAAGAAGATAGGAATATGGAAGAAAGTTGAAACTCAGACGATGAAAGAAAATTCAAGAAAGAACACGGGGTTTATGAGAGCAAATGGAATATGAAAGGAAGTAAAGTTTAATTAATGAAGAAGCATCCCTATTTATAAAGATTGCGGTACCAAATTCGAAATGGTTTGTCATAATTGGCACCAATCCCGAAACGGTTTATCATAATTGGCACCGGAATCGAAATGACAAATCTAATCAAAGGTCATGCGCGAATCGACGCAATGCATCGGGAACCAGCATCATCATGGCTCATGACAGCATGACTTCGTCCCCTCTCTTGGACCAGATAGCCCCCACAAATCACCCAAAAAATTTAAGGGATTTGAAATATGCGGCCCACAAAGAGCAACATCGCCTTCTCGTCATAACGATCACGACCGATGCTATCTGTTCATCGAACTTGACCATAAAGACGGCCCTGAGCTATTATCCGCTCATTGAACGACCTCAACGAACGGAATGACTAACTGTATAGGCCAAAATTATCCTAGTTATATTTGAGCCACGTCGATAATAAGAGAGCCTCTGAACGCTTCTATGTGTCATCAGTATGATGTCGACAAAAGACGAATACATGGTCGAAGTGACTTGACAAAGGACGAAAGCTAGGTCGAGGAGTCAGTAGAGATCGAGGTCGAGGACGAGTACTCTCCTTAATGGATCAGAAACGACTAGTTTTGGGGATATGAGTTTAAAGAAAATGTTCCAGTGAATATTTCTAGAATCTGTACTAATAGGGTTTTGTGGCACATGTCCCCTTATAAAGAGAAAGAGAGGTAGTTATACAGGGGGATTGGACACTAGTTTACTTTGTAAAAGAATATATATTGACATTCTCTCTAGATTCTTGGTTTATTACATACATACAAAAGACACCTTTTTATGAAATCGTTGTCTAACTTTTTTCCCACAATCCAAGGAGAATCCGAATATTCAAAGGCTCATCAATAATTTATCATTGTCAGAAGAAACATCACACAATTTCATTCTTTTTCGGTTATCTCACTTATATTTATTTACATAAATGCCATTATGTACCATTTATTGCTATTTAGTGCTGTTCACTTTGTTTGGGCTATTGAATATTGTTTATTGTTACGTGTTCACCGCTGCTTTTACGGAATTTGAAATATTCTGCCACCAAATCGGTTAAACGATCATTGAATATTAATATTGGTTAAGATTATAAACCTTATTTTATTAGAAAATCTAATTGTTTAAATCTATATAGAAATTGTAAAACAGTCATATCATAATTTTTTAAATTAACAATAAATAAATTAAAAGAATTATTACCTCGTACTGATTATCCTTCAAAATTTTCATGACAAGGTGCCACGCCATGCCGGCTAGGAGGAAGGGGCTTTCAAGTTTCAAGCCCTACGTGACAGGCATACCAAGAATCACATTTAGCATCTATCCAAAATATATCAAGTCTCAATCAGCAGCACAAAAAAGAGATTGAAAGCAACTACATATTTTGTCAGCGTGTTCTTTATTTTATCTCAAAGGATAGATCCGTATCAATTGTGCAAAGCAAGTCAGGACAAAAGATCCAGGCTTATGGCATCTTGTCCTATACTACATTGGATCTTCCAAATCTACCTAATGCACAATTAAGCTGGTTACATAATAGTTACTAGTATTTCTTTATCCCTATAAAGCAGTGCATTACTAGGTGTAGTTTTTTGTCCTTTCAAGTTGACATTAATTCTGAATATGCTTACTCTGTCAATGGAAGATATTCTCCTCCTAGTAAGAAACTACTATGACATTCTTCTGGCTTCAATACTTGTCATAACTATTACACTTTACAAAGTATCAGGAAGAACTAAAGATGCAAAAAGCTGCATACCGGGGAGCTTGGGAATACCTTTTGTGGGCGAGACCTTTGCACTTCTATCAGCAACCAATAGTGTCAAGGGTTGTTATGACTTTGTTCGACTCCGACGTCAGTGGTAAGTAGTTCTCTTTCTTTTAAACATTTTAAGTAAGCGTTTGGATATAAGAATTGTAAAATTCCAAAAAATGGTGAAATTTTTTTTTGAAGTGAAAATGGTATTTGAAATATAGAGTTGTGTTTGGACATAAAATTCAGTTTTGGTCGTTTTTGAAGTTTTGTGAGTGGAAATTTTGAAAAACAGTTTTTTGAAGTTTTTCAAATTTTCGAAAATTTTCAAAATGTATCTTCAAGTGAAAATTGAAAATTTTATGAAAAAACACTGATTTCATGTTGGCAAGTAATTTTCTATGGCAACTTAAATTATGTTGATAGCGTAAAAGTATCATTTTAATATCAGTGTATTTAAGCTTATATAAATTCATGCCCAAAACAGTCTCTACAATATCAATGCATAAAGATGAAGCTGAACATTCTGGAAACCATTTGTTTTTTTGTCTCATTTATTCTCCAGCTTATCAACTGTAGATTATGCAAATTATGGTTGTGTAATACAGGCATGGAAAATGGTTCAAAACCAGGATTTTCGGGAAGATACATGTGTTTGTTCCAAGTGTTGAGGGTGCAAAAACAATTTTTACCAATGATTTTACTCTATTCAACAAGGGCTACGTGAAATCAATGGCGGATGCTGTGGGAAAGAAAAGCTTGTTATGTGTTCCTCAAGAAAGTCACAAAAGGATTAGGCGTCTCCTATCTGATCCTTTCTCTATGAATTCACTGTCTAAGTTTGTCCAGAGGTTTGATAACATGTTGTGTGAAAGATTGAAGAAAGTACAAAAGGACGGGAAGAGTTTCACTGTGCTTGACTTCAACATGAAGGTAAGTAATTTTTCCAATATGAAAGATCCTCATTACTAAAAGATTCTAAGCAAACTCAATGGAGATCAGACATAAGTTCAAGCATATAAGTGTCCGAGAGAAAAAGGATTTAAGTTATATACATGAACGATGTAATGTTTTTTTTTTACATAATCAGTGCAATTTAACTGGATATAGCAGGTCATCACTCTATTCTGCAAGTTATCATATCAAGTTTTGCTATGAAGAGCTACCCTGTTATGTAGGTCACCGCGACCTGATAGTTTAAAAAACTTATACTCTGTCAACGCACAGAACTTAAGACAACGTTGTATGCTGCAGTGAGTGTACTCTGACCTCGTGAAATTTTTTCTGCAGATAACATTTGATGCAATGTGTGATATGCTGATGAGCATCAAAGATGCGTCGTTGCTAGAACAAATTGAAAGAGACTGCACTGCTGTTTCTGATGCTATGCTATCCTTTCCAGTCATGATTCCAACCACCAGATATTATAAAGGCATCAAGGTATGGTTAGAGTACTGTTGAATGCAAAACATGGCTTGCAACTGAGGCGGAACCAGAATTTTAACTTTATGGTTCAGTATTTTAGAACGATGACTTCAAGTGCCGATAACTGCATTCTAAAACCAAGATTTCTCATGTAATATATGAGAAATCTATCCTAATTAGATCATGCTCATTCTCAATTACTATCCAGGCACGCACAAGGTTAATGGAGACCTTCAACGCAATGATAACAAATCGGCGCAATGGGAAGGAATATCATGAAGACTTCCTGCAGTCGATGTTGGAGAAGGATTCATGTCCAGCCAATCAAAAGCTTGATGATGAAGAGATCATGGATAATTTGTTAACACTGATAATTGCAGGGCAGACAACTACTGCAGCTGCAATGATGTGGAGTGTCAAGTTTTTGCATGAGCACGGAGAAGTCCAGGACAGGCTCAGAGTGAGTATCCATCGATGAAGGAACAAACACATTCGATTACAATATGCATTCATTATTCCGTAAGCAAAAAGATTAAATCTCCAACTTACAGGAAGAACAAATTTCAATACTCAGAAGCAAGCCTAATGGGGCCTTACTTACCCTGGATGATCTCAATAGCATGTCCTATGCCTCAAAGGTTTGTAGAAACTATCGCACATCATCTTTTGCATTTGGCACTTCTCGCTGTATTATATCTGCACCAGAATCCGATAAGAAGTGACTCTATTTCCCTCTATACCTAGGTTGTGAAAGAGACATTGAGGATGTCAAATGTCCTGCTATGGTTCCCTCGAGTTGCATTTGATGACTGCAACATTGAAGGCATTTTTATCCTTTGCACATTACTCCATGATTTCCATTAGTTTGTGAGACTGCAGGAAATTGCAAAATGAGAATCAGGATTCCTCTGTTATAGAACTTCCACAGGAAATTACAGAAAAATCTGAAATAAGATTCCTATGTTGTGGCAGGTTTTGAAATAAAGAAAGGGTGGCATGCCAACATAGATGCAACATGCATACACTATGATCCAGCATTGTACAAGGACCCTATGCAGTTCAACCCTTCAAGATTTGACGTACTAATTAGTTATATTGCTTATTTTTCTTGGTAAACTTTGAAATTATATGAACAATATAGAACCATGGGCTTAGTAATAATGCATTCGTATTTCTCATTGCCAGGAGATGCAAAAGCCATACAGCTACATTCCTTTTGGATCAGGACCACGAACTTGCTTGGGAATTAACATGGCAAAAGTGACCATGTTGGTATTTTTGCACAGACTAATAAGTGGATACAAGTAAGTCGATATCTTTTAGAGTAACTTATCATTTTTTCCAATTTTTACTTCTTATGAATTTCCTATGATAATTAACTTTCGTTTACTGTGATTGTATAGGTGGAAAGTTGACGATCTAGATCCCAGCCTCGAAAGAAAAGCACATATCCCCAGATTAAGAAGTGGGTGTCCAATAACTTTGACAGTCTTGCAAGATGAATAGCAAACTTCTCCAAATGGAGCCACTGCCTTCAGCATAAGCAAATAAATTTTCCACAGCCAAAGCTGCCATGTATTAGTACAAATTATGAATATTGGAGATGTTAGTTGGTCAGAGAACAGAAAAACATGAAGTTTGTACTGTAGCTACAAAAGTTTATTGTGAAAGAATATGGGGCTTAGTAATAGATAGGATAATCTCATCCACCTTTTCCATGCTTTTGAGAGTTGATAATGTCAAATTCCAGCTAAGTAAACCATGCATGAGATCAGAAATGAGAGAGAGTGAAATTGAAGAAACTCCATTTTAGTTTGGAGAAGCAGAACACTAGTTCTGTACATTCTGAAGAAGGAGTTAACTACCTTCTTATATTAACTAACTAACTAACTATCTACTAATTCTACCTAATTAATTACATTAGGTACTAACTTTTACTTTGTACACTTTGGCCCCTAGACTATTTACACTTTCATGTACTACCCTGGCTCAATACTCCCCCTCAAGCTGGAGGGTAGAAAAATGTTCTTCACTCCAAGCTTGCTGAGTAAATGATAGCGTTGTGTCCGACCGAGTCCTTTTGTCAACAAGCCTGCTCTCTACTCCTTTGTGTTCACATGCACTGTCTTGATAATTCCAGCTTTCACTTTCTCTCTAATGAAGTGATAGACAATGTCTATATGTTTGTCCGCTCGTGAAAAATAGGATTTGCTGCGATTTGGATAGCTGCCTTGCTATCACAAAATAGAGTCACTGGCAGCTGCAACTTGACATTCAATTCACCAAATAAACCAATCAGCCATACTATCTCTGCTGCCGTCGAAGCCATGCTTCTAAACTCAGCTTCTGCTGAGCTCCTTGCCACAGTTTCCTGTTTCTTTGATCTCCAAGAGATCAGTGCATCTCCATAGAACACTGTGTAGCCAGTAATTGACCTCCTAGTTTGGAGACATGCTCCCCAATCAACATTACATTATGCTTTCAAAGTGCCATCTCCCGATGAAGGCAATAATAATCCTTGTCCTGGTGCACCTTTGATATATCTGACTACCTTCCTGGCTGCATCTAGATGAGACTGTTTGGGAATATGCATATACTGACTTAACGTTTGTACTGCAAACGAGATGTCTGGCCTGGTCATCGTTAAATACAACAACCTGCCCACTAGTCTTTGGAATTCACCTACATCTTCTAACATATGATCATGGATTGCATCCTTAGAAGAGGGAAACAATTTATCATATTCAGTAGAAGTCAGTTTTTGATTCACTTCTAGTGGTGTACTAGAAGGCTTAGATCCAACCAATCCCAGTTCTGCAATTAGCTCTAGGGCATATTTGCGTTGACTCATGTAGATCCCCTTATCTGATCGAGCAAATTCAATCCCAAGGAAGAATTTCAATTCTCCAAGGTCATTCATTCTAAAGAATTGCTGCAGCTTAGCCCTTGTCTTGCTAATTACTTCAGCATTATTCCCAGTGACTATCAAGTCATCTACATAGATCAGTACCAAAACAAAGTGATCATTTGTCTTCATGATGAAAAAGGAATGATCACAGTGACTTTGGGTGAATCCCATTTTCTGTAAGGCTTCAGACAATTTGATGTTCCATTGCCGAGATGCTTGTTTGAGACCATATAGGGACTTGTGTATCCTGCACACCAAAGACTCCCCCTGCTTGGCTACACCCTTAGAGAATCTAGGAGGAACAATCATATAGACCTCCTCAACTAAGTCTCCTTGCAAGAATTCATTGTGAACATCCATCTGGAAAAGAAGCCATCCAGAAGCAGCTGCCAGTGCAACCACAGATCTCACTGTCACCATTTTAGCAACAGATGAAAAAGTTTTAGTATAGTCAAGTCCCTCCTTCTGTGTGTATCCCTTAGCTACAAGTAGAGCTTTATACCTTTCAACCTCACCAGAAGCCTTATACTTGATCTTGAATACCCATTTGCATCCTATAGGTTGCTTCCCAGGTGGTAATGGCATCAAACTCCAAGTCTGATTGTCTTCTAAAGCTTGGATCTCCTGTTGCATAGCATCAACCCACTTGGGATCCTTAGCAGCTTCATTGAAGGAGCGTGGCTTTGTCTCAGATGAATAGGTAGCCAAACATTTGGAATAGTGAGGCTGCAACTGGAGATAATTGACTGAATTGGAGATAGGATAAGTGACTTTGCTGGTGCTCACACAGTCCTACATCCAGATTGGGAGTCTTGAAACTCTGGTTGTCCTACGAGGTTCAAGAGTGCCTTCATGCTGGCTTGGTGATGAGAATGTGGAAGTTGAGGAATCAGTAACATGGACAGGAGATGGTGCAGCAACATCTACAACAGGTGATATAGGAGGATCATCAATAGACTCAAGCAGGGTGTCTTCATGTGAATTTGGAAATGACTGATCAATAGGGATCATATCGGCCACAGAATCATCACTAAGATCTGCTTGTGGTACTGAAGTAGCATCAATATTTGCGATAGACATATGATGGTTTGGGTGTTTGTATGGAATCACATTGCTAGATTCATTTGAGGTTTGCATGAAGGGAAAAATGTCCTCCTTGAAAACAACATCCCTGCTTACAAAGACAACATGATTAGTTAAATCAAGCAATTTATAACCTTTCTGAGTTAGAGAGTACCCTAAGAAAACAACTGGAATAGCTCTGAATGAGAACTTATCCCTTTTTTTCAGGTTAGCAGCATAGCACAGACAACCAAACACCTTAACATGATCCAGTGGAGGAACCTTGTTAAACACCAATTCAAATGGGCATTTTCCACCAAGTGTGCTTGAAGGTATCCTGTTGATTAAGTACACTACTGTCATGATGCATTCTCCCCAAAACTTCAAAGGCAGGTTTGCTTGGAAACTTAAAGATCTGGCAGTGTCCAATATGTATATGTGCTTCCTCTCCACCACCCCATTCTGTTGGGGTATGTATGGACATGTACTTTGATGAGTGATACCCTCTGAATTTAGCATCTCCTTAAGCTGGCTATTAAAAAACTCTCCTCCATTATCTGTTCTTAGAGTCTTAACAGTGGAAGAAAATTTTGTTTTAAGCATAGCAATAAAAAATTTGATTACCACAACTGATTCATCCTTTGAATTCATAAGGCATACCCAAGTGAATCTACTGAAATCATCCACTAGAGTTAAGAAGTATCGTTTACCATCATGATTAGGCAACCTAAAAGGTCCCCATACATCTGCATGAACAAGTTCACCTAATGTACAACTCTTGTTAACACTATCTGGAAAAGGTAAACGTGTGTGCTTAGCTAAAGGGCATACATGACAATGATCATCACTGTCAATGAGTTTTGTGTTTACAAACATATGCATCCTCTTCAATGTCTCCAGAGGTACATGTCCTAGCCTCTTGTGCCATAAGGCAACACTTATCTATTTGTAGGTAGTGTAGAAGATATCAGCCCAACAGGCAGGCCTTCTTGTGTGTTGTTCTTGATGGTCTGGTCTAACACATATAATCCATGCTCCACTCTACCATTCCCCTTCACCTTGCCACTGCAAATGTCCTGGAATATACAACAGGCAGGAACGAAGGCAAGGAATAAGCCCAGATCCTTAGTCAACTTAGAAACTGATAGCAGGTTATACGTAAACTTAGGTATAAACAATACATTCTTAATCATTATCCTATTCAGTATACTGGAAGTCCCTAAGTGTGTGATCACACTTGTCTCTCCAGTAGGTAGAACTTTGCTTGTATTACTCTTAGATAATTCCTCATAACCAGTATATAAATACAAACTTGACACCATATGATTCGTGGCTCCTGAGTCTATGATCCATATATTCTCCTTGACCAAACTTAGAAGGGACACTGGTATACCTGTGATCTTATTTGGGGCTGCTGTGTCAGTTGAAGTATTGGTACTGGTCTGGTTCAGTATTTGCAAAATCTGCTGATACTGCTCCTCTGTGAAAAATTGTCCTCCTGGTGTAATTTTTGCACCTTCATCAACACATTTGGTCTTCTCTATCTGTAAATGATGAGCATTATCTAAATTCTTTCCAAAGGTCCTCATGTTTGGCTTGAAATTAGAAGGATATCCCACAAGCTTGTAGCATACATCCTTAGTGTGTCCCTTAAGTTTGCAATAGTCGCAGTACAACTGATTTCTTTGTTTGTAGCCTCCATTTTATGCTTGTCCTATGTTGTGACCCACAATATTAGCTCCATAACCTGCATTTGAAGCCATTGGATTAGCTGTATAACCAGTGTTATATATAATTGCTTGAGCTCCTATTTCAAAATTATTTATGCTAGCTGCCTTGGCTCGCTGACTTTCATCTTGCACAACCATTGCATAAGCCTCGTTGATATTTGGAGTTGGAATCATCAACATAATTTTCCCTTTAGCTTGAGCAAATGACTCATTTAGACCACTCAAAAATTGCACTAGATGTTGCTGCTGAATGTGCTCCATAAACACCCTCGACTCAGGACATGGACACGAAGGAGTAGGTGTCATAACATCATACTCGTCCCACAAATCTTTCAATTTAGAGTAATAGACAGAAACTGGTGCTAAACCTTGCTTAAGAGCAATGATTTCCTGATGCAAATTGTAGATCCTAGAAATGTTTCTTTTATCAAACCGCTCTTTTAGATCCTTCCACACATTGCATGCAGAAGATCCATAGACCACAGTATTGTAGAGCTCTTTGGTAACTGCATTCATTATCCATGAAAGCATAAAATCATTACACCTCTCCCACTGATCATGTAAATTTCGCTCAAAATTCTCCTTCTTACATGATCCATCGATGAATCCAATTTTTTCTTCGTAAACAGTCCAATTCTCATAGATCTAGACCACAAATTGTAGTTCTTAGTCCCTATCAATTTGAATTCAATCAGATGCTCTCCCGGCGTGTCTGAAGGTCATAAATACAGAGGATGAGTATGTCCTAGCACAATCTCAGCACTCGATCCTTCATTAACTGCCATTTTTGGCTCTGAATTGAAAACCTAGTTTTGGACGGTAACCTCGACGAATTGAGACAAACGAAATTCAAATCGGAATTATGAGATCAACTGAAGAAAGAGTTGCACAATGAAAATAAATCGAAGGCTCTGATACCATGTCAAATTCCAGCTAAGGAAGCCATGCATGAGATCAGAAATGAGAGAGAGAGAGTGAAATTGAAGAAACTCCATTTTAGTTTGGAGTAGCAGAGCACTAGTTATGTACAGTCTGAAGAAGAAGGAGTTAACTAACTTCTTATATTAACTAACTAACTACTAATTCTACCTAATTAATTAAATTAGGTACTAACTTTACTTTGTACACTTTGGTCCCTAGACTATTTACACTTTCATGTACTACCCTGGCTCAATAGATAATTCATAGGTATGAGAGGGAAAAACTAACTTTTTCTCTTCGTTTATGGAGAGCTGGAATATATGCGAGAAGACAACTACAATTTGGAAAGAAGCTTCTTCACTGTATTAACACGACATCTTTAATTTGTTGGAAATTAAAGTGGTAATTATTTAATCCAAAAATAGATTTCTCCTTCAAATTCAATATCTAGAAGATATCCGGTTACTGATAACCAAGATTTACTTCATTCTCCCAACAATTTGAAAGAATAGATCAAGGAATGGAAATAATTGACAAAGAATATGAAATAAACTGATAATCACTCCCAAAATTACGACTTCATACTTTGAGTGTAAATTAGCAACAAATAAATGTATAAATTTCAATAATAATTGTTTTTTTAATTATAAATAAGATTTCAGTTCTTATATATGAGCATACAATTATAACCGTTCCCTTACTAAATTCGGGCTCACTAATGGTATTAATTGCCTTGATTGCTTATTACCATGTACAACCGTCACGGTAACATTTATGATTAAAGATTCCCTATAACTGCAACGATTTCCCTTTCTTATTTATGACAAGTTCCTGTATCTTCCCTTCTTCACAGCCGTTATTCATTTCGTTCCTGTTTCTCCTTTTACACCTGTCAGGTCAGGTTTTTCCACAATGTAACCCGGTGGGTGTTTCTCCCGTGCCTTTTCCGCACTCTTTAACTCTTCTAATTAAGAACGCCATTTGTCCTTACATCGATGTTCCTCGTACCATGCTTGTTGATAGTCCACGTGTCATGTATTTTTCCATCCATACAGATAGTCCCCCCTTTTTCTGAATACTCTCAACTGAATATTCAGGAAGTGATAAGTTTTTATGGCGGGAATGCTTTGCTGTCGTTTCTCGAGTATCTTTATGCCTCTTTCAGAATCGATGCGGCGCATGTCACATTCATTTAATGCCCATGCCATGTGGCTTATTATGATTGGTTCTGTAGTTTCTCAGCATTTGTTTCGGGTTTTTCTGTGGCTGCATCGATCACAAAGTGACGGTTCCATTATGACACTTCATAATGACCAATTTTAACGACGGTTGTATCTCCTTATAAATACTTAATCCTTTTTGATTTCTTGAAATTTTCTTCCTTCTTCTCTGTATCCATCATCGTAACCCTCTTTCGTAGTTCTGTACCTTTTCTTTGTATTTTGTTTGTTAAACATGTGTTCTTCAACACCAGACCCTTGCAAAGTGTGATCATCGGAGAGCTTGATCCTTCTACTGCCCCTACTAGGAGTAGGAGAGGTGGTAGACTCCGCATACTTGGTTCGTTATCTACTTGTATCTCTACTTCTCAAAATAGTTCTTCCAGGCCATCTTCTAGACCTAGGGCTCCTTTGACCCCTAGATCTTCTTCTAAAAATAGGGACTTGAATGAATCCATGTGTGAGTCTACGGTTTCCGAGATTCTTCCTCCAGAGTTTTCTTTTGTGTCAAATCGTGAGACCATGACGAGAATGGTCTTCTTTCTTTAATCACGCATGGTCTTCTTTCTTTAGTTCGACGAGAATGTCATTGGAAACCAGACTTTGCAGTTTTAATTTCTGGTGCCAATCAAAGAATCACCTCTTACCATGCTGGATTTTCTTTCGTTTATACCTACCTTTTTACTTTAGGGTTTAAGCCTCCCATTGATCCAGTGATCCTCGAGTTTTGTCGTTATTTTAATGTTTCCTTGGCCAGATTGGTCCCATCGTGTGGCAGGCTGTGGCATGCCTTCGCTATTTGTCGGATTTGGTTTTCGCTCCTTTTACCTTCCATCACTTACTTCATCTTTACTCTCCCAAGTTGTTTCGTGAAGGGGTATTTTTCGTCGTGGCTAGAACCAAAAGGGTTTTAGTTAGCCTCGAGGATGACCGAGATCGTGGCTGGTATGCCCGCTTTATTGATGCTCCCACTAGTGGGTTAGTGGGTGAAGAAAATATGTCTTTTCCAGAAAAATGGAACTTTGCACGTAAGTTTTTTTACTTTGATGCCTTGAATTCCTTCATGTAACCACATATTCATTTTTTCAGCAACCATGGAAGTCTTTGAAGAAATTCCTAACTTCCGTGCTTTGGTAGAAAAAATGTTGACTGCTGCTCCTATGGACAAAAGATTTTGGAATTTTCTTTCACAGAAATACAGTTAGAAAGTGAAGACTCACGATATTATTCATACTTGCAGTTCCTCTCCTCCTTTACTTGTTTGTACATAAATATTTCATCATTCCCCCTTTATTTATTAGGGTTTTCTATTCGTGGCATTAGTCCCGCATCTGTTCCATCAACCAGGATTTCTGTAAGTCTTGCTCAAGAACCGATTTTGAGTGCTTCTTCCTCCAAGAGGGAACTTGTCAAAGCCAGTGGGTCTGACAATGAAGAGGATGTAGAAGAAGGGTTTTTGATGAGAAAACCACGTATCAGAAGACGTGTGGTTTCTAATGATGAAAACCATGTTTCTCATGATCTCCCATCAAGTTTGATTCCCTTCAGACTCATTGATGAGCTAGAGAATGCCCCTTTAGAAATTTCTGATGAAGATGCTGGTAACATAAATAATCCCCCATCAAGTCCTGTTGAAAGGTTATTCACCTATGTATTTGAGGGTGAAGAAGGCCTCAGGCCTGAATCTGAAGAATTGCCACTTGCTTCCCTTCCAATTTTATCTAGTGTTAACCCCTTTGTGTTTTTTCCTAGTGTTACTCCAGTGGTTGCTCCAGCTGCTGCTTATCATGTAGAAGCTGAGCCTTCTAGTAGCAGGAGGGAGATACAAAGGTTATTTCCCCGAGGGTGGAAATTTATTGAGGAAGTCTGGACAAGCTGACGTGTGGTTGAAGCCATTGTTAGGTCCTGTGGAGAAGAAAAAGTTCGAGGGTCACATTTCCTTGACCTTAATGAATGACATTGTTCATTCTTATCTTAAGGTATAAATTTACTTATATTTCCTTCCATACTTTTCCTCATTCGTAACTCTCCTTTTTTTCTAGATTAACCTGGTAGGCACGAAGCTTATGAAAAGGGTCTCTTGGATTGATCAACAACTAATTGAATTGTGTACCGATGCTGATAACTAGAGAGAATAATTTGAAGGTCTTCAGTTGGGAAAGGACGTTCTTGTAGAAGAGAAAGAAGCTTTGGAACAGCAAATGAGAATGGTATCAGTTGAGTTAGCGGTTCTATAAGATTCTTCTAGTCAAGTTGAGAAGGATAAGGATATATTGGAATCCTCTATTACTAAACAACTTTCTAAGGCTACTGAAGAAATAAGGAGTTTGAAAGAGCTCATTAATCAAAAAGAGGTTTACGTGGGTGAATTGGTTCAAATGCTTACCCAAGCTCAGAAAGATCTCCGCACCTCTACAGATAAAATTCAGTTCCAGGAAAGTTCTCTTGCTCCTTTGAAGATGGCTTATGAAGTCTCAGAAGCAGAAAAAGAAGAGTTGGGAGCTGAAATTGATCAGTGGGAGAAAGACTATAAAGCCCTTGAGGATAAGTTACCGGTGGATGTTAGCTGGGATTTATTGAGCACTCGCCTCGAGACTTTAACTGAAGCCAACTAGGAAGGTTTTGACCTTAACATTGAGATTGCTAAGGCCAGAGAAACAATTGAACAGACTCAGCAATGTCAAAGCTTTTCCACACTTGAAGACGAAGGTTCTGAGGGTGATGAAGATGGACTTGATCCTGGCGAAACTGATGTTCAACCCTCTTCTCCCCAAGTTGATCCTTCTTCTCCCGTTGATGATGCTCCTTAGATTTTCCCCTTTTTCATACTTTTTGTCGAAAGTGTTTGTTTGTTGGTTTTTGCTTGGAACTTCCTTATTGTTTTTGGATAACTTTTTTGGAAGGTTTTGCTACCCCTGTCTTTTTGAGGTTATGACATAAATACTGCCCCTTTTCTTTGGAGTTGTGATATAAATATCTTTATTAATTTTTCCGCATATTATGCTTTCTGTCCTTTTAATATTTGAGCTTTCTTTTGCACTTAAACATTCTTTAATAGACCGTGACTGCGATATACACAGGTTTTTATAAAAGATGACCCTTTTAAATTAATGACATTTTTGAAGATGACATCTCATCTTCGTATTGGTGCAAATATATGAAACATAAAGTAGATATGAAAAGAAAAATAATTTGAGGAATTTTTATGTTTTGAACTTTCAAATAAATAAATTTCGTTCATCATTTTCATAACTGTTCATACAACACATTCATAACAGCTTTCATTGTAGCATGTTTACAAATTCGGGTCTATTCTCCCATGACTAAATATATTTGGCCTTAACCTAGAAACTCGTGGGAATATCTTGCATCCTTTTTACGAGTTTGAACTCCTTTGAAAAGTTTTGAAGGGTTTCTTCAAGGTTTTTATTCAAGCTGAACTATGCCCTTGGTTCCTTTTCCTTCCTTCTATATGCATAGTTTCCCCCAATGTTGGAGGTTTGAAGTGTGAAATCTTGAACACTGAATCACTCATTTCTTTTGGTCCTTTCCCTGAAAAGGAATATACAAACGGGGCTCGGAGATAATTTCTTAGATGATGACTGCATAACCCTTTTCCCGTCAGAAAGGTTGTAACCTAGATCGGGAATAATTTAATATTCCGCGTGTCTTTAGGGTTTAATATCATCATTTGGTATGTGATAGCTTTTTACCTATCATCTAAAATGGTTAGTAAAATCCAAAAGAGCAAATAAAATCGAACTTGCGTGATACCTGACCGTGGATATTCTCTTCGCTTAGAAGTACTTATTCAAATGGACTGCATTCCAGTTTGACGGTAATACCTTGAAATCCATGGTTTCCAACTCATATGCTCCTTTTCCATGATGCCTTGAACCATATACGGGCCTTCTCAAATTGGGCTAAATTTTCCTGCATTTGCCGCTTTTTAGTTTGGTTAACAAAGGCGGATTTGTTAGATACGACTTTAGGTCCTTGAGAGCTTGTTGGCACTTGATCACGCTCAACTATGTCTTATAAAAAGACTAAACGGGCGCTGCAAATATAATCTGG
>ML356108.1:0-54339 GCA_005239505.1 Nicotiana paniculata | reverse complement strand
TTCACCTCATTTGTCAAGATAACTCAAAATCAATTAGGACATCAACTAGCATCAATAAGATCTAACCATGGTGCTGAATTTAAGAATGCTAAGTTTGTTGAGTTCTGTGATGAACATCGTGTTAATCATAAATTTTCTGCTCCTAGAACCCCACAGGAAAATAGGGTTGTTGAAAGGAAAAACAGAACTTTTGAAGACATGGGAAGAACCATGCTTCTATCTAGAAAACTACCTCACAGCTTCTGGGCTGAAGCAATAAACACTGCTTGTTACATAATCAATAGATGCATGACCAGACCTCTAGTAGAGAAAACTCCCTATGAATTACTTAAAGGGAGAAAGCTCAACATATCCCACTTTAGGGCTTTTGGACGCAAATGTTTTGTACATAATAATGGCAAAGATTCCCTAGGAAAATTTGACCCCAGAAGTGATGAGGGAGTATTCTTGGGATATTCATCACATAGCAACGCTTATAAAGTGTATAATAAAAAAGAACTATGTATGTAGAAGAAAGTATACATGTTGTCTTTGATGAAACTAACATTTTTGCTGAGAGACAGGAACCTGAAGATGAGGAGCTTGGACTGGTAAGAAGCAGTGATCACATTGAAGCAAGCATGGAAGGTGGAACAGGTGATGGACCAAGTTCAACTACCCCAAGCATCATGACAGGGGGAATTCAACATATGCAACCTGGACCTGATCCTTCTTCACAGCAACAAGACACCATGGAATCGTCTAGGAATGAACAGTTGGTACTTAAACCACACAGATATCAGATTTCTCACCCTCTTGAGAACATCAAAACAGATTTGGCATCCGGAATCAAAACAAGATCATCCTTGAAAAATCTATGTGTGTTTGATGTCTTTCTATCCATGATCGAACAAAAGAACATTGGGGAATCCCTACAAGATGCTGATTGGGTAAATGCCATGCAAGAATAGCTGAATCACTTTGAAAGAAGTCAAGTATGGCACTTGGTACCCAGGCCACTAGATAGATCAGTGATTGGCACCGAGTGGGTCTTCAGGAATAAGCTCGATGAGGATGGAAATGTTACAAGGAATAAGGCAAGATTAGTTGTTCACGGGTATAGTCAAGAAGAATTAATTGACTATGATGAGACCTTTGCCCCTGTGGCAAGACTGGAGGCAATCAGACTTCTTATAGCATTTGCTGCACACATGGAATTCACTCTTCATCAGATGGATCTTAAGAGTGCCTTTCTCAATGGCTATCTAAAAGAAGATGTATTTGTCAAGCAACCTCCAGGTTTTGAATGCAAGGAGTCACCTGACCACGTATGCAAACTCGATAAGGCTCTATATTGTCTCAAACAAGCACCAAGAGCATGGTATGAACAATTATCAAAATTCCTTCTAGAACATGGGTACAAACGAGGCAAAATTGATAGTACCTTGTTCTTAAGGGAAAAGGGTAAGGATCTCCTGGATGTGAAAATATATGTGGATGATATTATATTTGGGGCGAGTTCTGAAAAATTAAGCAAGGAATTTGCTATGCTAATGGGAATTGAGTTTGAGATGAGTATGATGGGTGAGCTAAACTTTTTCTTAGGCTTGTAAATTAAGTAAAACCCAAATGGGAAAATGATCCACCAACAAAAGTATGTGAAAGAATTTCTCAAGAAGTTTAAAATGGAAGACTCGAAAGAAATAGACACTCCCATAGCCACAGCTACAAAATTGGATGTGGATGAACCTGGTTCATCTGTTGATTAGAAGCTATGCAGAGGGATGATTGGGTCTCTATTATATCTCACTGCCAGTAGACCTGATATTGTGTTCAGCGTGGGATTGTGTGCTAGGTTTCAGGCAAATCCAAAGGAGTCTCACCTCACTACAGTAAAGAGAATTTTGAGATATTTGAAAGGCACCACTGATTTGTGCCTTTGGTATCCTAAAGGTAGTAATTTCGACCTTGTAGGATATGCTGATGCTGATTATGCAGGATTCCTGGTTGACAGGAAAAGTACTTCAGGTATGGCTCACTTTCTGGGTTCATGCCTTGTGTCTTGGGCTACCAAGAAACAAAATTCAGTAGCCTTGTCTATTGCTGAGGCTGAATATGTGGCTGAAGCCTCATGTTGTGCCCAGTTGTTATCAATCAAGCAACAACTCATGGACTTTGGTATTGATGTGGGATGCATTCCTATTTTTTGTGATAACACTAGTGTTATTAGTATGATGAAGAACCCGGTTCATCACAAAAGGACTAAGCACATAGATGTTAGGCACCATTTCCTAATGGATAACTATGAAAAAGGAATGATCTCAATCGAATTTTGTGCTACTGATCATCAAATTGCTGACATATTCACTAAAGCACTTAGTAGGGAGAATTTTGAGAGAAACAGGATGGAATTAGGGACGATTAAGATCACCTGATTGACAAAAAAAGAATATATATATATAAATGAAAAAAAAATGGCTAGAAAATTTTAGTTAGCTACTTAATCAGATTAATAATTGCTCAACATCATGTCTTTATTGTCATACTCGTGTGCCATGTATTAATATGATTCCCTAGATACTAATAATGTTTATCTATCTTTGTAAATTGAGGCAATTTAAAGATTTCAAACAGGATGAACCTGGTTCATCCATGTTGATTCATCTGACTAACAAGGTACTTAACCTTCTCCATATATTAATTCAATTAGTGTCATACATGAGCAGGATTCTTTCAATAATTGGTTCAAACACAAATACTTCGTAATCACCCAAATTGAACCAATTTAAAGAAGTCCAGTCTTCACTTAATTAGCCTAGGTTAGGGGGAAATTAAATGTCTAATTAAGTCAGTCCTTCGGAGAGTAGACTCCTACTTGAATACAAATTCTACAGGTTGAAAGATCCCTAGCCACATCTTATAAAAGGTCATCATTACTCTTCTCTTCATAAAGCTACCCTCAAACCAAGTTCAACTCATACTACAACCCAAAACTGATAACTCGCCTTTTCTTCCTAACAATACATAATAATGTCTTCACCACCACCAGCTTCTTCTTCTAATTCATCACCTAATCGTGATCACGATGGAGGACATTCTGAATCTGTCTCCAATTCTCCATCCGTTTACAGTTCTGAATCACCAGAAATTTCATCAACCCCTGAAAATACACTCATTCCTGAACCTACTCCAAACCCTACTCCTACCCCCAAGAATCGTCGTGTCAAAGTTCTTGCCCGGAAATCTGTTGCTTCTGGGGCTAGGGAAAAATTCTTGGAGGATCTTATTAAAGAAGATAAAGGTACTTAGTCAGATTTATCCAGTGAATCCTTTAAATCGGCCAATGAGGAAGACGCACCTGGTTCAACCAGTTCTGAAAAAGGTAATCTTGAATCAATTCTGAATTTACTTCTACTGATAAAAGATTCGTGATGGTTGGGTCTGTTAATGATGTTGAACTACCTGGAAGGCAGAGGGGTGGTAGAAAAGAAAGAATTCTTGAGAGAGAGGGAAAAGAAGTTGTGAGTGGATCTGGGGAGGATGGTACCACGCTGGTTATCTGTGGTCCCATTCCTGAAACTGTTGGAGAAAATGTCAGAGATTTAGGGGGAAGCATAGTTGAGGAAGCTGCAGCAGGTCTTGTGAGTCTGAAGAAAGGAACAGATGAACCTGGTTCATCTGGGGAAGAAACATTGGCTGAAAGGCTAAAGAAACTGGGGGAGTCTTATAATCCCAAGAAAAGAAGGAATCAGAAGCCCAAGATGGCAACTCACCCAGTTCCTTCAAAGAAAAGAAAAATTTCTGAAGTTGCTGATGTTCCTGCTCCAAAAGTAAGAGCTACTCGTAGCACTGTGAGAGATAAAGAAGAGAAATTAGAAAAGGATCTGAAAGATAGCAAGAAGAAGAGGGCAGCAAAAGGAAAAGAAAAAGTTGGAGAGCCTGTTGAGGCTATTGAGATTGAAGAGACGACGTTGGACCTGGTCCAATAAGAGGAGCAGCCTGCTCCAGGTGTGGCTGAGAAAGAGGATGATGATGCAGAATGGAGTGGAGAGGAGGAGAAGGAAATAGGAGAGGTGACTGACAGAGTTACCATATTTGGAAAAAGAACAATACTGAAGGGTAAGCTGGTGAAGGATCTAGAGGATCCTGGAATGCAATATCTGCTGGAAACTCTGGAGGTATAGGGCTGGAAGGACCTGGTCCTTCGCATGGAAGGCAGGATGGCAAGGGCTGAGTTGGTAGAATTCATGGGAAATGCCATTGTCAAGGAAGGCAGGGTCACCTCCATGGTCAAAGGAATTGAAGTTTCCTTTGATGCTAAAGAACTGGGTGTTATTCTAAACATACCAGCTGAGGGCTATGAGGAATACACAAGGCAAAGATGGCCTTGTCTAGATGGGATGGCCTCAGAAATCAATATCACCAGATTCTTCAGTGATAGTGAGAAGGATATTGAACCTAGACCGGTTTACAAGAGTGAAATGAAGCCAGAGCACAAGCTACTCTTCGAGTTCGTCATCAAGATCCTACTGCCTAGACAAGAAAGAAGGCACATTGCAAATTATATGGATCTTATCTTGATTGAATGCTTGTACAGGGGAAAGCAAATAAATTGTCCAGCTTTCATCATCCAACTCTTTGACAGAGTTGTGAATGGAACCAAAGCACACGCAATTCAATATGGCTTCATTCTGACATCAGTGCTTGCACATTTTGGGGTTCAAGTAAAGAAGGCTGAGATGGCTACTGCCAAAGACTATTTTGGGAAGGAAACTTTGATGACATGTGACTACAATGTCAATGTTCCTGTGGATGAACCTGGTTCATCTAGGAAGCAACCAGTCAACAGCAAAGTTAGAAATCTGGTGCAGGAAAAAGAGATTACGGATATGGAGATCCTTCATTTGAAGTCTCGTGTGATTGAGGTTGAAGCTGAGCGAGATGCACTTAGGGGTGAATTAGCAAAGGAGAAAGAAAAGAATGAGGGTGTTCTTCGGCAGATGCTTTCTCTCCTACAATCCAAGACCACAACCTCCTATGCACCTTACCATCCTTAGGATTCCCAGAGCTTCCAAAGCCCTCTTTAGACCAGTTATTCAGTTTCAGTTATTTTTACTCTGTTTTTTGCTCATGGTTGGTTTGTTTTTGTTTTTATGTATGGTGCTTGATAATCGTTCCTAATAAATGAATTTTTCTTCTAGTTATTGACTTGTCTTAATTTCTTAGTTAGCTAACATTTATTGGCTTCTTGTGTTGATTAATCATGCTTTGCACCTGCAGTTGCCTCAATGGCTATGAGTAATAATTAATAAATCTGGTAAGTATATCATTTTGCATACTTTTCGATGATGCCAAAAGGGGGAAGATATGTGGCTGGAAAAAAAAAATTCAAAGTGATATTTATAACCTAATGAACCTGGATTCTCTATGATTAATGCTTAAAACTATACAAAGTGTTTGAAGTGTATACAGGATTAAGCACAGAATTTGTCATCATCAAAAAGGGGGAATTTGTTTACNGGAAAGTAACAAAATAAAGGAAGTTGAGTTTGGTACGAATTTGTTCACCCAGGTAGAGTTGGACTAGAATTGGACGACAAGCTCAACTAACTCTATAAATACTTGATGTATTTCTGCTGGAAAAAACACGCACAAAAGCTGAAGTGAATCAAAACTTTGAAAGAAAAGTTCCCAGAGTCAATTTTCTAGCAGAGTCATTGTGCAATTAAAAGGCTACAGATCAACTAGAAGAACCCGTTCCATATGATTAATTATTGAGTCTAGTTGATTGTAGTAGAAGTTTTAATATTGTGNCTGCTTTTAATATTCCGCGACAGTAGAAGTAAGTACATCAAGAAGAACCAGGTTCTTCTATTGAGACAGCACTCGAAAATTGGGTACCACACAAAGTAACTTATCTTCTTGTGTGGTATTGACGTCTAAAACATCACATACTGACCATGCAGCAATCAGGTATCTATTTACAAAGAAAGAATCTAAATCTAGATTGATGCGCTGGGTTTTGTTATTGCAGGAATTTAATGTGGAGATAAGAGACCGAAAGGGCACCGACAACCAAGTCAATCTAGATTGATGCGCTGGGTTTTGTTATTGTAGGAATTTAATGTGGAGATAAGAGACCGAAAGGGCACCGACAACCAAGTAGCTGACCATCTATCAAGGATGGAAAATCATGACCATGTGGAGGAGGGTGGACAAATTAAAGAAGTGTTTCCTGATGAGAAACTTTTTGTTGTGACCCAAGACCCTCCCCCATGGTATGCTGATTATGTGAATTATCTTGTGAGTGGGGTACTTCCTCGGAAAATTGCATATAAAGCAAGAAAGAGGTTCTTACATGATGTGAAGTTCTACTACTGCGATGAGCCATATTTGTACAATAATGTGTTGATCAGTTGATGAGGAGATGTATTCCAGATAAAGAAGTAGAATTAGTGTTGTATGATTGTCATGCATCGCCTTATAGAGGCCATCATGGAGGCGATAGAACAACGGCGAAAGTATTACAATCCGGTTTCTTTTGGCCAACTATATTCAAGGGCGCCCATGCATTTGTTAAGAAGCGTGACCAGTGTCAGAGAACGCGAACGATCACAAGGAGGCACGAAATGCCTTTGAATAATATTCTAGAGGTTGAGATTTTCGATGTGTGGTGGATAGATTTTATGGGAGTTGACTATGTGTCAAAATGGGTAGAGGCGAATGCATTGCCAACAAATGATGCCATGGTTGTAGCCGCGTTTGTGAAGAAGAACATATTTTCGAGGTTTGGGACTCCACGTGCCTTGATTAGTGATGAAGGAAACCACTTTTGCAATCGGTTATTAAATAACCTTCTAGATAAATATGGAGTCCGCCATAGAGTTGCGACAACATATCATCCTCAAACGAGTGGACAAGCCGAGGTGTTAAACAGAGAAATAAAGCAAATATTAGAGAAGACGATGAATGTGAACATGAACGATTGGGCTGCAAAGTTAGATGATGCCTTATGGGCATACAGAACCGCTTACAAAACGCCAATCGGGGCGTCACTGTACAAGTTAGTCAATGGGAAGGCATGCCACTTGCCCGTTGAACTCGAACATAAAGCATATTGGGCTATCAAGAAGCTGAACATGGACCTTGAAGCCGCGGGCGAGAATAGACTTCTGCATTTGAATGAGTTAGATGAGTTCAGGCTGCACTCTTATGAAAATGCTAAACTTTACAAAAAAAGACAAAAAGATGGCATGACAAGCACATTAAGTTGCGTCATTTCGAGTCAGGACAACGGGTATTATTATTCAATTATAGACTAATGTTGTTCCCTGGGAAGCTAAAATCGAGATGTTCAGGCCCGTTTGAGGTGGTGAGAGTCACGTCTTATGGTGCAATTGAATTGCAAGCTATACACAGTGAAAGAAAATTTTTGGTGAATGTGCATAGAGTCAAGAACTATTAGGGAGGAGCCATTAATCATGGGAAAATCAAAGTTGTACTCACGATGAGTAAGTGAGACTTTACGTCGATCCACGACGTTAAATTGGGCGCTTGTTGGGAGGCAACCCAATTTTTATTGCTTTCATAGTTTAACTTCTTAATTTTTTTAGTCAGAGTAAAATAGAGTTGATTTTTATATGTAGGTGTAGAATTATAGGTAGAATGGTGTAGGACCTGTATATTGAGTATATAAAAGTCTCGGGAGATCAGGATGTTCTTATTCAAAAAAAAATGTTTTGGCGAACCGGCGCCTAGAGCTGCCTGGGGCGCTGAAAACAGTATGCTCCAGGTTAAATTTTATTTTTCTAACTTTTGTTTTTTTTTTCTTTTGTATTTAATAACCCATACCCATTTAACCTAACTCAAATACCCATTTATCCTAACATTCAAACCCATCCTAATACTCATACCCATCCCCACTTCAACTTAAACCACAACAAAACACCAAATCAAAACAAGAAGAAAGAAAAAAAGAAAAATAATGTTGCTTCTTCCCCCATTTCTGTCGATTTCTTCTTCCTCCCTCTTAACAATTTTCTCAAGTTTTCTCTTGCTCTCCTTCTAAATTCTACAGGTATGTCATTTTTGTTCTTCTTCTTATTTATGTGTTTTAATTGTTAGATAACAAGGTACATCCCATCCCCCAAGATCCCTAATCCCCAAAAACAATTTCCCTTATGTAGTTCTTAAGAAAATTTATGGTGGGTGGCTTCAATTGGTTGAATTTATGTAATTATTGTGTAAACGGAGTAGTAAACTATAAATCCCTATAGTTCATTAAAATTTGGGAGGGCCACCATATTCCACCATTGTTGAATTAGAATTCTCACACTTTATGCCCACAATGTGTTTGTAAAAATGTTTGAATGGAGATTTTGGTACACCGGTGAAGTCTGAGTAACCGAGTGTATTTGTATATGAATTTGGGATAAGTGTGGGGTGTGTAGGATGCTTTTACATGATAGGAAATTTGTCTTTGATGCAAATCATGTTCCTACATTATGTATCATATGTAACTAAAGTGTAGAATTGTTATAGAATTAGATAATGTAGTATAGTTGTAGTAGTTTTAGAAAGTGGAGTCACATGCCTCTTGCTTACATTGAAGTGAATTCACATGGCCATGATCAATCATATGTATGGGTAGCATGAGGAAGTCTTGAATACCCATAGTTTTGGAGTGCAACACTTGTACTTTTTAGATTAAAAATTATGAAATATTGTACATTTCACCTTTGGTTTTAAGTGTGGGGTCATTGTTTGACTTGCACAACAACCTTAGGTATAATTCTTGATTAGTTCCCATGTTCATATTTTCATTGTGTTGCAGGATATTATGGCTCGTGATGGTTCTAACAAGGGAAAGGGCATTGGAAAATCCTCCTCCACCTCTCCTACACCCAAAAAGAGAAAGAAATGAGAAAGCTCATCGCGATAAGCTAAGGGAAAAAACCTAGCCGAGGGATCTTAACCGGCACCGTTGAGACCTAGGCCCCGGTTGGACTTGATCAATAATGCAGCGGTTGCTTGGCACAGGGACTTTGTGCCATATGGTCGATACATCTCCGATATGGGGATAAATACCAAAGACTTAGAGAGGAATTTTCCGGAGGTAATTGGCCAACTCCGCGCAAGACATATGGAAAAACTCTTGAAATGCCCTGGACATGAAAATTTAAGCATGGTTCAGGAACTTTATGCAAATTGGCATTTAGAGCATGGCACCTCACATGTACGGGGGGTAGATGTGCCAATTAATAGGGAGGCATTATGCACATATTTGGGGGTTGAGGATGTTGACCCAAGAAGACTCCAGAAATTTGTCCGAAGTACACGTTGATACGTCACACTCTTTGTAGTATGGACTCTAACGCAAAGTGGACCGGAAAAAAAGACAATATTCATCTTCACATGGTCTGCTCGGACTTTACCAAGACTTCCAAGGTGTGGAAGAACTTTGTATAGGCCAGACTCATACTCGTAAAGCACAGTAGTGATTGAACTCGAGCTAGAGTGTGTGTCATTTTCTTCCTGATGACGGGCAGACCCATCAATGTGGGTGAAATTATGCTTGCGGAGATGGCTCACACACGGTTTGAGATTCAAATTAAAAGGTTCTTCTTTGGTAACTTGCTAACCCATTATCTGATGGCCCGAGGAGTGCCGGAGTACCCGGGATACGACGAGGTGATGGAGGCACTCATAGGGCTCATGGACATCACATCATTGTTGGAGACATCGTCTAAGCTTACATAGGCGGCAAGATACGAAAGGGACGAGAACTTCAGTAGGTACATCTACAAGTCTTTACATTTCTTAATGAACATGCCTGGAATTTCGGACGAGGAGCATATGCAGTTACGCAATGAATTGTCCAGTTCGTCCAAGGAGATGTTGGGGATTGCGCCTGGAAGCCCCATTCATTCATCGGAGGATGTTAACATAATCAGAGGCTTAGATACAGAGGATGATGGGGGTGATGAGGTTATGGGGGCCCTGGCTTTGGTGCCTCTAGGCCCAGATGATGATGAGCATGAAGTTGAGATGGAGGACTCTAAGTGATAGGGAGTTTTCTTTTCACCCTAACTTATTTTTCATTCCTATATGCAGCGGGGACTATGCATGTTATAAGTGTGGGGTGGGAAGAATACTACTTGTGATGTAGTTTTATATCTTTTATAAATGTGTTTTGTTTTTATTAGTTTTAAGTAGTTTTGTTTAGTTTAGTTTTAGTTAGTTTAATTTAAAATGAAAAGAAAAAAAATATTAGAAAAATCTCGGACTTTTTTCGACGATGGATCTGTTGGAAAATTTTCTTGAGGGATAAAGTCCGATTAAAAAAACACCAAAAACATTTTTTTTAGAATAGCTAGGTAGTATCCCTTGGTTTTTCTTTGGGCACCGGTTCTTTTCCAAGAGTGTAGCTCGAACCGGGTAATTAATTTTTTTAGGAGTACTTAGGAAAAAACTGGACTTCGAAAGACTCATTGATGTGTTTGGTGTTGGCACATTAGGCTATGACATACATTATGTTCTCCCTTGTAATTGGTTTGACCTGTGAAGCCTAAGTAAAAGAGAAATATCCTATTTTGTGACGTCTTAGCTCAGTTGTTTGACTTGTATGCCACATAGTGCAATATTGCTTAATTTTCTCAATTATGTGTGATTGCTTAACTTGAGAGTTGAACAGAACCGCTGTGATTGAGTCATGTGCAATGTGTGTGTGAGGCCTAGTGATATTCTATGCTATCGCGTGTAGTCTAGAACTTGCCACGTGTGTTAATCGAAGCGAAATTGTAGGTTATGCTATTCTAGGAGATGATGTAGGCATTTTCTTGCTTGATCATGGATGTGCTTGTCACATAAAAATAAAAAATTTCGTCGCTAGCCCCATTGAGCCTATAACAAGTCGTACCCCTATTTTGTCTTAATTTGAGATTGTTGATCCTTTAACTCCTAAGGCACTTAGTCACTAAAAGAAGTAAGGTGAGATATTGGGGATTAGTTTTTGAGTGGAGCTATGGAAGGGCCCATTGGTGCACTAAAGTTGAAATCAAAAGTCACTAGCCAATGAACTTTAATATATGGAGTGTGTGTAGAGAAAGAAAAAAAAAAGAGGAAAAGAATTGTTGTAAGAGGAAAAAAATTGTTGTAAGAGAAAAAAAAATGACAGTGAAAGTATGTAGAAAAATATATACACATCCACTTCTTATTAAATGTGCTAGTGGGAGTATTGAAGTGCTGAATTGAAAAAGGGCTATGTTGTATATGGGTTGTGGCACGTTGGAGTCTTTCCCTTTTGTTATTCTGTCTATATCCTCTCAGACAATAAGATAGACGTATTCTTTTGATTTCCTTCTACTAGATGCATGTATACTTGTGATACCAGTTCCTGACATACACATTGGTAGACTATTCTTTGGGAAATATAACTATTTAAACTTAACTTTTGATCATTGCAATTCAATTGCCTTTGATATTTGTTATTTTCTCATGCTCGTGACAAAAACTCGAGTATTGTTAATAAAGTTTTATAAAATTAAATGGAACTCACTAGACTAGTTGTGTTGGCTTGCCTAACATCAGCGTTGGGTGCCATCGCGACCTAGATTAGGATTTGGGTCGTGACAGTCATCTTAATGTGCCTCATATTTACAGACCACATCGATACACATTTCCTTCACCTTTGAAAGGATGATTTTGAGAACCCTTATTGTTCTCATTTTTACAATTACCATACTGATGAATGTTATTATTTGATATTTGGTACACCCACGTTCATTAGTCAACCAATTATCTTCATTTAGATTTATTATGCACCGCTATCACATTCACTTCAAGAATGGAGCAAATCAAGTGGGACAAACTTCATGATTTTACATGAAAAATATATTATTTTTCTTTAGTCATCATTATATCATCAATATGATGCATTGGGACTCAAACCCAATGCCTTACCCATATAAAGGCATGTTAGGCCATAATGAGTTGTGACTCAAATCTAACTCTTATGATCATAGTGCACCAGGACCTCAAACCCGATATCTTACCCTTATACAATGGCATAATAAGTCTAATGGACTCACCCTTGAGCCTTTCATGATATACTACTTTCTAATAATCAGTTATTTTTGCCCGAAATTTATGAAAGTTCACATTGATCTTTTTCACGAACAACCACATGATCAAATATAAAGAGAATAAAACTATCTTAGTTATACAAAATTTATTTTGACTACAACATAAATTTAAATTCTTATTATTTTAAGATTAATTAGAAACCTTCTCAATAGTTAATAGTTCCATAATCTTGGCTTGCAAACTGCCGGAGCAGTACATATGCGAGATGATGTCAAGGCATCATAATATGCTCTTGTTTATCACTCGAAAGCAATTACTCCATATGTATACATCTGCACAAATGAAACTAAATTGTTAAGTAACACAAATTAAGCCAAGTCTTAAATATTACCATAAGTTAATTGCAGAATTCACGGAAACTGAAAAATGAATCTCCCTGTATAACAGAAGAAAATAAAACATTGATATGGCATACAAAATGCCCAGATTTTTACAGGCTCAACCAAATCGATTCAAGTTTGTCGGCCAATTATAATTTCATCGTCAAATAAGTTATCTTCCCACTTGGTTAGAGCTTCATGCTGATAACGTGTTAAAAAACTAAGCTCAAAGCAACAAAAAAATAAAAAAACAAGCTAAGAGATATAGAGAGAAGGAGTGGAGAGAATATGTCACGACCCAATTCCATGTCAGGTCGTGATGGCGTCCACCACCATTGCTAGACAAGCCAATCGTGAACTTAGTGATTTTTCCATCTTTATTAAGAATTCCCAACAACTAACTTTACTTAAATTAAAAGTATTTAGTAATTAACAGATTTTCGAGGCAAACAATGCGAGAACCACTAGAGGAAATCATAGATATAGAATTACAACCCAAAACAGTAGTCTACTAATGTGTGTGCCAAGATCTAGTGTCGGAAGTATGTGGGAAACTAGTAGAATGTAAAAAAGATGATTATCCTACTGTCTGATATAGTATAGACAGATATAAACAAAAGAGAAACTCCGGCAATGTTGTTGAACATTCGGAAGGGAGGGGGGCAGCTCACCGTGAAGTCTCGAACAGATATCAGGTACGCGCGACGGGCGGGTAACTAGATGCACCAGCCTCAGATCATGTACAGTAAAGTATAGAAGCGTAGTATGAGTACATAAACAATATGTACCCAGTAAGTATCCAGTCTAACCTCAAAGAAGTAGTGACGAGGGTAGACTTGACACTCACTAGGGCTAACAATAATATATTAAAATGTTATACTAAGCATGGATTTGCATGAAAAATACTGAGAGCTCAAGAACAGGAAGATATAAGTCCTTCTTTCACATCTATAATTGCTAATATATGGATCATCATGCAACGGTCACATTTCAAGACATTTAAGAAATAACAATCGTAGGATATACCAAAGAATTATCATGCGCAAGTTATGCCGAGGTCGTACTGCCCGATCCAACATAATATTAAAATGTGCACTGCCAGAGGGTTGAACGGCGTGAACCATAGATGCATTTATTTATTACCGAGGCGCTCGGCCCGATCCACTAATAGCAAATATTTTCAAGGAAATACAATATCTCATTGTACAGTCAAGTATGCCAATAAATTCTTCAAATAGGTGAACTTAGCCTTTTACGAATCCTTTATCAAATCCTAACATGACTCAAGTAATCAGTTTAACAAGTAAGGGCACAATCATTTCAAATAAAGCATGATATGGGTCCTAAACTACCCGGACGATAACACAATAGTAGCTACGTACGGACTCTCGTCACCTCGTATGTATGTAGCACCCCACAAATAGGTTCACACATTTATTTAATTTGCATATGGGGTTAATTACATCTTACAAGGTTAGAAAGGAGACTTACCTCGTCTCAAATCCTACTTCTCACTTCAAGAATGCGCTCAAACCTCCAAACTTGACACCAAACGACTCGAAACTAGTCAAACATTACATAAACTAATTAATCTAAGCTCAAAAGTTCATATCATCACTATTAAAATGATTTCCCAACCCAAATTACAAGATTCTTAAAATTCACCCATGGGCCCATACGCCCGTATTACGGAATTTTGTTTGAAGAAAGTTGTAACCCATAACCTTAAGAACATAATATATGATTTTCACTAAGTTTCATAATCATTTTCGTGGTAAAATCTCATTTCTTATTAAACCCTAGGTTTTTCTTCCAAACCCATGATTTCTACCAATTTTCATGTTAAAATATACTCATAATCTATGTATTAAACTCACATTAAGGTAGGGATTACCCTCAATAACAAGGTTGAAATCTCCCGCTTTTGAAGCCCTAGAATCGCCCAAGTGTAAAGAAAATGGGAGAACAATATCTAAGTCCCGTATTAAATAAAGTGCACTGCCTCCAGCGATTTCGCATTTGCGGGGCCTTGGCCGCACCTGCGATCCCGCACCTGCGGAAAATCCATTGCAGGTGCGCATTTTCCCCTAATGGACCAACTCCGCATCTACGGGCTCAAGGGACCACATCTGCGCACATGCCCACACCTGCGACCACTGACCTCGCACATGCGGTAACGCAGGTGCACCAAAACATCTGCACCTGCGGTGCCTAGGCTGTCATCCCTCCTTCGCTTATGCGGCTCATGGCTCGCACCTGCTGCTGGCCAACGCAGGTGCAGGCACACCAGAACAGGTGCACCAGAAGCCCTGTTGAGTTTCAAAATCAACTCGCGCATCGTCAGAATGGAACCCGGGGCCCTCGAAGCCCCGTCCAAACACACCAACAAGTTTTGAACCAATTGAATCAAACTTAAGAACTTCAAGTTCTTCATTTTACTTCCAATGTGCCGAAACGTACTTAAACTACTCGGAATGACACCAAATTTTGCGTGCGAGTCTTAAATGAAATTACAGCACTATTCTCGGTCTCGAAATTCCATTTGGACCTCGATATCACCAAAATGCATTCCAAACCAAATTTAAAGAACTTCTAAAACCTTCAAGATCCAACTTTCACTATTAGGCGTCGAAACGCTCCCGGGTCATCCAAAACCCGATCCGAACATATGCCCAAGTCTGAAATCATCATATGAACCTATTGGAACCGCCAAATCCCGATTCCAAGGTTGTTTACTCAAAATATTGACAGAAGTCAAACTTGGCCTTTTAAGCTAACCTTAAGGAACCAAGTGTTCCGATTTCACTCCAAACTCTCCCAAATCCTGAACCAACCATCCCCGCAAGTCATAAATCAGTAAAAGTAAGTACGGGAAGTCTTATTTAGGGGTACGGGGTTCAAGAAAGCAAAACGATCGGTCAGGTCGTTACATTCTCCACCTCTTATACAAACGTTCATCCTCGAAGAGTCTAGAATCATACCTGGAGTGCTAAATAAGTATGGATATCTGCTTCGCATGTCCTCCTCGGACTCCCCAAGTTGCCTCCTCGACTGCTTGTCCCCGTTACTGGACCTTCACTGCAAAAATCCTCTTGGAACCCAACTGGAGATCCTGTCTATCAACAATAGCAACTAGATCCTCCTCGTAGCCCAAGCTCTCATCTAGATGAATAGTGCTGAAATCTAACATATGAGACAAGTTGGCATGATACCTCCGAAGCATAGAAACGTGAAATACTGGATGAGCCCCTGATAAGCTGGGGGGAGGGGGTAAAGCAAGCTCATAAGCAACCTCCCCAACTCGCCTTAACACCTCGAATGGTCCTATAAACCTGGGGCCTAGCTTGCCCTTATTCCCAAATCTCATAATACCCTTCATCGGCGAGACCTTCAAGAGGACCTTCTCACCCACCATAAATGATACATCACACGCCTTCTGATTCGCGTAATCTTCTGTCTGGACTGTGTTGTGCGGAGCCGCTCCTGAATCATTCTTACCTTTTCCAAGGCATCTTTCACAAAATCTGTACCATATAGCTTAGCCTCGCCGGGCTCAAACCACCCGATGGGAGAACGACATCGCCGACCATATAGAGCCTCAAATGGAGCCATCTTGATGTTGGACTGATAAGTGTTGTTGTAAGCAAACTCTGCCAAAGGAAAGAACTGGTCCCATTATCCCCCAAAGTCAAGCACACAGACCCTAAGCATGTCCTCCAAGATCTGAACTATCTGCTCTAACTGCCCGTCGGTCTGAGTATGGAATGTAGTGTTGAACTCTACTCGGGTACCCAACTCACTCTGTACGGCTCTCCAAAAATGTGAAGTGAACTGAGGGCCTCTATCCGATATAATGGAAATAGGCACACCGTGCAATCGGACTATTTCCCGAATGTATATCTGAGCCAACATCTCTAAAGTATAAGTAGTGGCAGCTGGAATGAAGTGTGCCGACTTGGTCAAACTGTCAACAATGACCCAAACTGCATCGAACTTCTGCAAGGTCTGCGGCAATCCAACCACGAAGTCCATAGTGATGCGCTCCCACTTCAACTCGGGTATAGTCATCTTCCGGAGTAGGCCTCCTGGCCTCTGGTGCTCATACTTAACCTGCTGGCAATTTAGGAACCTATCAACATACTCAACTATGTCCTTCTTCATCCGCCGCCACCAATGGTGTTGTCTCAGATCCCGATACATCTTCGTAGCACCTGGATGACTAGAATATCGAGAATTGTGCGCCTCCTCTAGAATCCTCTTCCTCAAGCCATTGACATTAGGAACACATATACGACCCTGGAGCCGCAAGACACCATCCTCGCCAATAGAAACCTCTTTGGCACCACCTTGTAGTACCGTCTCTCTAAGAACTGCCAAGTACGGATCATCAAATTGTTGAGCCTTGATCTGCGCCAATAATGAAGACTGAGCAACAACACATGCAAGGACTCGACTGGGTTCTGAATGTCCAACCTCACAAGTCTGTTAGCCAAGGACTGAATGTCCAAAGTTAGTGGCCTCTCCTCTGTTGATATGAATGCCAAGCTACCCATACTCTCTGCCTTCCTGCTCAAGGCATTCGCGACTACATTCGCCTTGCCCGGATGATAAAGAATAGTGATGTCATAGTCCTTTAGTAACTCAAGCCATCTGTGCTGCCTCAAATTGAGATCCCTTTGCTTGAACAAGTTCTGGAAACTGCGGTGGTGGGTATAAACCTCACAAGACACCCCATATAAGTAATGCCTCCAAATCTTAATAGCATGAACTATCGTGGCCAACTCCAAATCGTGCACAGGGTAGTTCTTCTCATAGGGCTTCAGCTGACGTGAAGCATATGCAATAACTCACCCTTCCTGCATCAATACACATCCCAATCCAACGCGTGAAGCATCGCAATAAATTGTATACATCCTCGAATCAGAAGGCAACACTAGAACTGGTGTTGTGGTCAAAGTTGTCTTGGGCTTCTGAAAGCTCACCTCACACTCATCGGACCATCGTAACGGAGCACCTTTCTGGGCCAATCTAGTCAAAGGTGCTGCAATGGATGAAAAGCCCTCCAAAAACCGGCGGTAATACCCCGCTAACCCCAAGAAACTTCTGATCTCGATCACCGAAATAGGACGAGGCCAACTCTGAACTGCCTCAATCTTCTTGGGATCCAACTTAATACCCTCGCCCGATAAAACATGTCCCAAGAATGCCACAGAATCCACCAAAACTCACACTTGGAGAACTTAGCATACAACTTCTGTTCCCGCAAAGTCTGGAGCACTAACCTCAAATGCTGCTCGTGCTCCCCAAGCTACGTGAGTAAATCAATATGTCTTCAATGAAGACAATAACAAAGGAATTGATATAAGTCCTGAACACCATGTCCATCAAGTCCATAAACACCGCTAGGGCATTGGTCAATCCGAAGGACATCACTAGAAACTCATAATGGCCATATCTAGTACGAAAGGTAGTCTTTGGAACATCTGAGTCTCGAATATTCAACTGATGGTACCCCGATCTCAAGTCGATCTAAGAAAACACTCTAGCACCCTGCAACTGCTCAAACAAATCATCAATGCGTGGAAAAGGGTACTTGTTCTTGATGGTAAATTTTTTCAACTGCGGTAATCAATGCACATCCGCATTTGTCCCATCCTTCTTCTTCATAAATAATATTGGTGCACCCCAAGGTGATATACCAGGTTTGACAAACACCTTTGCTAAACTCCTCAAGCTGCTCCTTCAACTCCTTCAATTCTTTCGGAGCCATACGGTACGGTGGAATAGATATAGGATGGGTTCCTGGATCCAAGTCAATGCAGAAATCAATATCACGATCTGGAGGCATGCATGGAAGGTCATAAGGAAACACATCGGCAAACTCCCGGACTACTGGCACTGAATCAATCGTCGGAGACTCTGCGATAGTGTCCCGAACATAGACTAGATAATCCAAGCAACCCTTCTCGACCATATGTCGAGCCCTCAGGAAAGAGATAACTCGACTGGATGTACTGACAGATGAACCCTTCCACTCCAACCTGGGCAACTCTAGCATCGCCAAAGTAACACTTTTGGCATGGAAATTAAATATGGCATGATATGGAGAGAACCAGTCCATGCCCAGGATGACCTCAAAGTCGGTCATATCAAGTAACAGGTATGCTCTAGTATCGTATCCACAAAATGTGACCAAAAAGGACCGGTAGATCTGATCTACAACCACATAATCTCCCATAGGAGTGGACACATACATAGGAGTACCTTGGGACTCACGAGGAATATACAGGAAATGAGAAAACAGAGATGATACATATGAATAGATGGACCCTAGATCAAATAACACCAAAGCATCCCCACCACAGATAGAAATGGTACATGTGATCACGGCGTCTGAGGCCACTGCATCTGGTCTGGCCAAAAAATCATAGAATCTAGCTGGAGCGCCAGGTGGCTAGCCTCCACCCAACTGTCCTCCACCTGTGGGATGACCTCTATCCGCTTGCCCTCCGCCTCTAGGTGGCCGATAGCTGGAACGACTGATGGAGCCGAAATCATAGGCTGTTGATCCTGCTGCACTGCCTTGCCCCGAAGCCATGGGAAATATCTCCGCACATGACCAAGATCCCCGCACTCAAAACAACCTATGGGTGCGGTGATCTACTGCCCTGAAATTTGTCCCTGATAACCTGAAGACCCACCGAAAGGACCCTGAATAGCTGGTGCACGGTATGAATTCTCCAGCATCGCACTAAAATAAGTCCTCACTGTATCACCTCGAGGAGGTGATGGTGCTGAATATGGGGGCCTGCTGGGCTGGCCCTTCCCAAACTGACCTCTACCCCTAGTCGGGGCATCTTTGAGCTCTCCAGAGAAACGGGCCCTCTTGTCCTGCTGCATTTGCTCTCTACCCCTCTGACGGTAGCCCTCGATCCTCCGAGAAATCTCCACTCAAGCTGATAAGGAGTCCCCATCTCAACCTCCCAGGACATATTGGCCCTAATATCGGAGTGTAACCCTGCAACAATCCTCTGCAATCTCTCTACGTTAGTAGGAAGTATCATAAGTGTATGGCGGGACAACTCAGAAAACTTTGCCTTATAATTGGTCACTAACATCTGACCCTGCTCTAGATTCTCAAACTGATACTGCAACTCTTCCCTATCGGAGGGTGGAATATATCTATCCAAGAAAAGCTGTGTGAACTGGCCCCAAATCATGGGAGGAGATCCTGATGGTCTGCCAAGAAGGTAAGACTGTCACCATCTACGAGCCCTACCCTCCAGCATGAAAGTAGTAAAGTCCACCCCATGAGACTCCAATATCCTCATGTTGTGCAGTCTATCCCTGCACCTATCAGCAAAGTCCTAGGCGTCCTCATGATGCTCGCCTCCGGCGTGTAATCTAGTCCATAATTCCAATAGCTTCTGCGGCTCACCGTCCGCAGCTGGTCTAGGCTCATGTACAACTGCTGCAACTGGCTGGGCCTTCTCTGCAGGTAGTATACCCGGAGTCTGATACACTACAGTTGCATGCCCAGGAGCCTGAGCAGTAAGGGTATGTGCTCCCCCTCGTGCCTGAGATATTGCTGGGTCTGCTGGAAATAAACCAGCCTGGGTCACAGAATCCATGAACCGCAAAATACCTTCCATGACCTTCTGAAAGCCCGATGCTGTCATGAAATCTATCGGGGATGGCTCTGCTGCGGGCACCTCGCCCTGTTCCTCGATGATGGGAGCCTCCACTGGATCCGCTGGTGGTGCTCCCGAGGAAACTCTGGGGCGCCCTCGTCCCCTACCTCGGGTCGGCTCCCTCCCCCGACCTCGACCTCGACCTCGACCTCGACCTCCAACAATAGGGGGAGCAGCTCCTCCTGGGTATGGAATGTCGATTGCGCGCGTCCTCACCATATGTGAGAGAATAGAAGGAAGAACTTAGTATACCATTAACTGCACGATAAGAGATGAATAAAGAGTAGTTTCCTAATTCCTATAGTCTCTCAAAGATAAGTTATAGACGTCTCTGCACTGATCCGCAAGACTCTATTAGACTTGCCCATAACTTGTGAGACCTACTTGAACCTAGAGATTTGATACCATGTTGTCACGATCCAATTCCATGTCAGGTCGTGATGGCGTCCAGCGTCGTTGCTAGACAAGCCAACCGTGAATAACTTAGTGATTTTCCATTCTATTAAGTATTCCCAACAACTAACTTTACTTAAATTCAAAGAATTTAGTAATTAACGGATTTGCGAGGAAAACAATGCGAGAACCACTAGAGGAAATCACAGATATAGAATTATAACCCAAAACAGTAGTCTACTAATGTGTATGCCAAGATCTAGTGTCACAAGTATGTGGGCAACTAGTAGAATGTACAAAAGATGACTATCCTACAGTCTGAGATAGTATAGACAGATACAAACAAAAGAGAAACTCCGGAAATGTTGCTGAACGGCTCAAAAGAGGGGGGCAACTCACCGTGAATTCTCGAACAGATATCAGGTATGCGCGTCGGACGGGTAACTAGATGCACTTGCCTCAGATCCTGTACAGTTAAGTACAAAAGCGTAGTATGAATACATAAACAATATGTACCCAGTATGTATCCAGCCTAACCTCAAAGAAGTAGTGACGAGGGGTCGACTTGACACTCACTAGGGCTAACAATAATATATTAAAATGTTATACTAAGCATGGATTTGCATGAAAAATACTAAAAGCTCAAGAACAGGAAGATATAAGTCCTTCTTTCACTTCTATAATTGCTAATATATGGATCATCATGCAATGATCACATTTCAAGACATTTAAGCAATAACAATCGTAGGATGTACCAAAGAATTATCATGCACAAGTTATGCCGAGGTCGTACGGCCCGATCCAACATAATATTAAATTGTGCACTACCGGAGGTGGCGCGAACCATAGATGCATCCATTTACTATCGAGGAACTCGGCTCGATCCACAAATAGCAAATATTTTCAAGGAAATACAATATCTCATTTTATAGTCAAGTATGCCAATAAATTCTTCAAATAGGTGAACTTAGCCTTTTACGAATCCTTTATCAAATTCTAACATGACTCAAGTAATTATTTTAACAAGTAAGGTGACAATCATTTCAAATAAAGCATGATATGGATCCTAAACTACCCGGACGATAACACAACAGTGGCTACGTACGGACTCTCGTCACCTCGTACGTACATAGCCCCCCACAAATAAGTTCACACATTTATTTAATTCGCCTAGTGGGATTAATTCCCTCTTACAAGGTTAGAAAGGAGACTTACATCATATCAAAGCCTACTTCTCACTTCAAGAATGCGCTCAAACCTCTAACTTGACGCCAAACGACTCGAAACTAGTCAAACATTACATAAACTAATTAATCTAAGCTCAAAAGTTCATATCGTCACTATTAAAATGATTTCCCAACCCAAATTGCAAGATTCCTAAAATTCACCTCGGGCCCATACGCTCGGATTTTGGAAATTATTTAAAGAAAGTAGATACCCATAACCATAAGAACATAATATATGATTTTCACTAAGTTTCATAATCATTTTCGTGGTAAAATCTCATTTTTTTATTAAACCCTAGGTTTTTCTTCCAAACCCATGATTTCTACCAATTTTCATGTTGAAATCTACTCATAATCTATGTATTGAACTCATATTAAGGTAGGAATTACTTACCCTCAATAACCAGGTTGAAATCTCCCTCTTTTGAAGCTCTAGAATCGCCTGAGTGTGTAAAGAATGGGAGAACAATACCTAAGTCCCGTATTAAATGAAGTGAGCCGCTTCCAGCGATTTCGCATCTGCAGGACCTTGGCCGCACCTGCAGAAAATCCATCGCAGGTGCGTATTTTCTCCTACTGGCCACGCTCCACATCTGCGGGCTCAAGGGACCGCATTTGCGCACATGCCCGTACCTGCGACCACTGACCTCGCACCTGCGACCATTGACCTCGCACCCGCGGTCGCGTAGGTGCACCAAACTACACATGCAGTGCCTGGGCTGTCCTCCCTCCTTCGCTTCTGCGGCTCATGGCTTGCACCTGCGAGCTCGCACCTGCAGCTAGCCAACCGCAAGTGTGGGCACACCAAAATTTGTGCACCAGCATCCCGTCCAAACATACCAACAAGTTTGGAATTATAAGACGGACTCTCTCGAACTCTCGGAATGATCGAAACAACATTAAAACTAAGAATCGCAACCCAAAACCAATTGAATCAAACTTAAAAACTTCAAGTTCTTCATTTTACTTCCAATGCACTGAAACGTACTTAAACTACTCGGAATGACACCAAATTTGCGTGCAAGTCTTAAATGATATTACGGAACTATTCCCGATCTCAAAATTACGTTTGGATTTCGATATCACCAAAACGCGTTCCAAACCAAATTTAAAGAACTTCTAAAACCTTCAAGATCCAACTTTCACTATTAGGCGCCGAAACGCTCTCGAGTCATCCAAAACTCGATCCGAACATACGCCTAAGTCTGAAATCATCATACGAACCTATTGTAACCGTCAAATCCCGATTCCGAGATCGTTTACTTAAAATGTTGACCGAAGTCAAACTTGGCGTTTTAAGCCAACCTTAAGGAACCAAGTGTTCCACTTTCACTCCTAACTCTCCCAAATCGCGAACCAACCATCCCCACAAGTCATAAATCATTAAGAGCAAGTACGGGAAGTCTTATTTAGGGGTACGAGATTCTAGAAAGAAAAACAACCGGCCGGGTCGTTACAGAATCTTATTTCTTCCATGTATTCAAGTGTCTTCCAAGTGTATACAATATCACTTCTCATCCTCTATTTATAGTAGTATATAGAGGTATACAAAATAATGTCATAAACATGGCATTAAGAATTTGAGATCATGGAGGAAGATCATGGGAGGTTATGGAGGTATGGGAGTTACAACCATAACTCCATATGTATTGGAGTAGTAGGAGTTATGGAGATAATAGAGAAGAGTAGTGGGTATTACTCCTTTATGAGTTATGGACTTCCACCATTAGATAATTATTTATAAATATATATATATATATATATATATATGTGAGACCCCATGTGTTTTTTTCTCTTCTCTTACGTAATATACGTAACATGGTGTGGTTATATTAGGTATATATGATTGGGTATAGAAAATTGGAAGAATAAGACTGAAAATGTGTGGTAATATCAAGGAACTAAACTAAATCTTTAGGTCAAAGGAATCCCTTAAACAAATGTTTGTGGTTAAAGAAATGGTTGGGGTAGCACCCCGCGCGTTCGAAAGGTTTAAGTTAACTTGCACCTGTGGGATAAGACTAAGAGTATCTAATATGCTAAGAATAATGTGTTAGGAGTTATTATAATATCACACTGGTCACATGTTAAGTTTTGGAGTCAAGCAAGTTGCAAAATAAAGGTCGGCAAAGGTTATCGTAAATTTCTCTAATAAATTTTATAAACTTTTGTCAAATATATCAGATCATTTCTCCCAATATATAAAACGTTATGGGACCCAAAACCTACCGAATCTAATATCTACGAGTCTAGTTCGCAACCAAAAACACTTGACATCAAATCGACAACGGAGTAAAACGTTATGACTGTTTTACTGCGGACTGTCCGGGCAGAAACCGGATCGCGAACTGGGTCGGGTCAAACAAATGGTATAAGTCGGAAAATTTGACTTTTAAGACCCCAAAACATTTCATTTTAGTCTCAAAACAGTGGGCAAGCTGAAGAGAAGGTCCCATGGTGTTCTTGAGTGATTAAGGTGCATTTTTAACGATTTCTATCATTAAAGTTTGCCCCCGTACCTAGAAACGCAATCTCTATGCTTTGCAATCTTTTCCTCCTTCTATTAGCTGTGTTTGGAGCTATTTTTGGAAGATAGGAATTTGTTTTTCTTGCTGGGTTCTTCAGGATTTATATTTGGTTTGCCAAGGTAATCATCTTGGGACTCTTTTATGATCGTCTTTACAAAGTTCTACGGACGTTTCGTCAAGTTAGGGTCATATGGTAAATCTGCCGATTTAAAATCAATTATGAACTGTTTATAGGTGCTTATAATATGCATATATATAGTGTTTGCAAAGCTTAGGACGTAAGGAACAACTTTCATGAAGGAACTACAGGCATTCGGACGTTCGTTGGAGAGGTATGTTCAGGCTAAGCTCCATCCTTCCTTTTAGCACGAATTCTGGGAAATTCCTAAGACGCCAAATGTGATATTTTACTATTCTATTGCTAGAAAGACCTTCTGTGAAAGGCATTCGGATCGTAGCTGAAATATTTTCATGATGCTATTAGGTTGATTCCACTCGTTCGATTAAATAGGGTATTCGACATCTATATATGTCATTTTGTCGGCTTTCTTAACTATATGTCCATATATATGAATTCTTATTCGTGTTTGGGTTGTGTGACTTAAAAATAAAGGTATTTAGTATTTGCGATCAGTCCTTCTTCCTTGTTAAAGTATATTTTAAAAATCTCTAAAGCGATATGTCGATTTCCAAAAATCTCAAATATAATTTTTATGTTTAAACTACTAAAACACTTGATTTTTGAAATACTTTCTTTNACCTTAAGCTTTTTATGAACATCTTCAGAGTTAAGTTATCTTTCTAAAAGTCGAGTTAAGTTTTCAAGCTTATTCAAAAAACATATGAGGATCCACGAGACATTTGTATCCGATACGAAGGTGATTATGAGATTATGAGAATAAGAGTACCAATGAGTCAAGATTGGATAAGTTCTTGTTATGGCCTATTATGTGCATTCAAAGTCCATATCATACATGGTATATTATGCATGGACTTCGAGCTATAATCGGAGGTAAGGGGCCTAGTTGCCCGAAAGACTATATATATTATACAGATGGCCACAGGTTGGCAATATGATACCGGTCAGCTACCGGGAGAGACCGTCATTGCTAGAATTTGGTTGGGTATGTCATGCATTTGCATCAATATATATGTATTCACGACATACGATTACACGAGCATACCATGCATATTTGATTACTATGAGGTTGGATGTCAGCCATGGAGGTTATCAGAGTTTTAGTGTCAGGTGGTATCTCTATTACCCTTTTTACGTCAGCTATGTATGATTCTACTTTCTGTCTTACATACCAGTACATTTTTATTCGTACTGATGTCCCGTTGCCTGGGGACACTGCATTTTTGTTTCGTGCGTGCAGGTCCAGGTAGGGACTCTGATCGACCCCTCCGCTAGGATTTCGGGGTTCAGCTATGAGTTGGTAAGCTCCACTCTTCCTGGAGCTTTCGTAGGATGGTTACTTTTGTTGTACATTTTGAGTATAGTCGGGGCCTTGTCCTGACAGTACTTATAACACTCTTAGAGGTTATTGTGGACACAGTATTCTGGGTTTCTTTTTGAAACTTTCAGTCTCCAGTGCATAGGCTTGGCATGTATATATGTGTGTAGGCATGTATGTCTTCGGTCGCGGCCTCGTCGGCTAGCTAGTACTTTATTATTTTAGCTTGTCTACCTTTGTTTATATGGTTTATTGTTATTCAGGTCATGACCTTAACGGTCCAGGCTTATTATTTCAGATGTTGTGTTGCCCGATCTATTGGGGCCCCAGTTTAGTTAGCTAGTATGTTTAGTGGATAACTCGATCGAATACAATATCGAGTGCCAGTCGTGCCTCCCCTAGTTTTGGGCATGACAAACTTGGTATAAGAGCATGTCGTATCCCAGGGAGTCCACAAGCCGTGTCTAGTAGAGTCTTGCTTATGGGTGTGTTGTGCACCACACTTATAATCAGGAGGCTATGAGGCATTTAGGAATGGTTACGTTTCTTTCAATTAATAGATCGTGCTATAGAGCGAAGTTATAAGAACATATGAAATCTAAATCGTGCTTTGTGTTTCTTATCTAACAGGCTACCTACGCTCAAGAGATGGCACATCGAGAGATCGGTGTGGATCCGGGGGAAGGTACCAGTTGTTCCCCACCGAGTCAGAGGGATAGATTTCCCTTAGAGGAACACAGTGAGTCTCCAGTAACCCTAGTTTCAGCTTCCCCGACACTTGTTGGAGCCAAGGGAAATGCAGTACCTGAGGCAGCTAGAGACACAGGATCTCCAGCACCTGTTGGTCCCCCATCAGAGACTAGGGAGCAGGGGATGAGGGAGGCAGTTCAATTGCTGACGGGAGGTTCGGGAGGCCTGTCTTGACCAGTTTCTTAGCCTGAAATAGGGGGTATGAGTGTGAGGGATTATAGCCATAAGTTTAATTCTTTGGCGAGGTATGCACCAGATATCGTATGTACCATGAGGGATAGAGTTCATCATTATGTGGATGGTTTGGGGGATCATCTGATTAGAGACTATAGGGTAGCATCCCTATCGGATGATGTAGATATTTCCCGCATACAGGATTTCACTCAGACTACAGAGGACCATTCCCGTCGGATTTGTGATACTCACAAGGATAGGGAGCAGAGTAAGAGGGCTCGTACTATGGGGTCTTATAGGGAGCCAAGAGGTGATTTTAGGCCCCCACTCCATCGATATCCACCTCGGTCAGAAGGTAGTTTTCAACCACAGATGCAGGGCCAGCGGTTTTATCGTTATATTCAGTCAGGACCGGGGCATAGCTCAGGCAAGCCTGAGGGCTGTCGATAGGAGCGTTCCGCACAGATGAGACAGCCTACTCCTCCATGTACTCAGTGTGGTAAGCTGCACACCGGGCAGTGTAGACAGGGTTCAAGTGCATGTTATCATTGTGGGCAGACAAGACATTTTATTAGTGGGTGCACGGGTTAGGCAGAGGTGCACTAGCTCAGCCTTCAGGATCCACATCAGCCTCTTTGCCCTCAGTCCGTGCTTCCTGACAAGGTCCACAGCCTACTCAGGTTTGTGGTAGGGGGAGAGGTGGAGGAGACACCTCAGGTTCTAGTGGTGGCCAGAACCGTTTTTATGCACTCACAGACCGACAAGATTCAGAGGCATCCCCAGATGTTGTCACAGGTGTATTAACAATACATTTTCATGCCATTTACGCATTGATAGATCCCGGCTCTACATTTTCATGTATTACTCCATTTATTGCTGGTAAGCTTGACATGAGATATGAGTTGTTTCCACAGTTAGTTGAGGTGTCTACGCCAGTTTGCGACTCTATTGTAGCTAGTCATATCTATCGAGGTTGTACAGTGTTAATTAATGACCGTCCAACCTCTGTTGATTTAGTTGAATTGGTTATGCTAGACTTAGATGTCATTACGGGTATGGATTGGTTGGCATCTTGTTATGCTAATATTTATTGTCGTGCAAAGTTGGTCCGATTTCATTTTCCTGGTGATCTTGTCATTGAATGGAAAGGTAATGCAGCCACGCCCAAGGGTAAGTTTATTTTCATACCTTAGGGCTCGGAAGTTTATTGTTAAAGGTTGTATATACCATCTGGTTCATGTCAGGGATATAGATAAGGAGCCAGCGACTCTTCAGTCGGTTCCTATTGTGAATAATTTCCCGACGGTATTCCCTGACGAGCTTCCAGGAATTCCCCCCGAAAGGGAAATCGATTTCGCTATAGATTTGCTTCCTGATACGCAGCCTATATCCATTCCTCCCTACAGAATGGCTCCTGCAGAGCTAAGGGAATTAAAGGAACAACTAAAGGACTTGCTCGATAAAGGCTTTATTAGGCCAAGTACATCCCCATGGGGTGCTCCGGTGCTCTTTGTTCGAAAGAAAGATGGCTCCTTGTGGATGTGTATTGACTACAGCCAACTAAATAAAGTCACAATCAAGAATAAGTATCCTCTTCCACAGATTGATGACTTGTTCGACCAGTTACAAGGTGCCAAATGCTTTTCGAAGATCGACTTGTGATCCGGTTATCATCAACTACGTGTCAGGGATATTGATATCCCAAAAACAGCATTTAGGACGAGGTATAGCCATTTTGAATTCCTTGTCATGTCTTTCGGGCTTACAAAAGCCCCAACAGCCTTTATGGATCTTATGAACGGGTATTCAAACCATTCTGNCGATCGGAAGCCGAGCATGCGGACCACTTGCGAGCTGTATTACAGACTCTCCAGGACTACAGGTTATATGCTAAATTCTCTAAATGTGAATTTTGGCTAACTTCTGTAGCTTTTCTTGGTCATGTTATTACCGGTGATGGTATCAAGGTTGATGGCCAAAAGATTGAAGCTGTGATGACTTGGCCGATGCCCTTGAATCCGACAGAGGTTCGTAGCTTTTTAGTCTTGGCAAGGTATTACCGAAGGTTTAGGGAGGGATTTTCCTCTATCTCTGCACCATTGACGAAACTGACACATAAGGGAGCTAAGTTTCAGTGGACTGAGGCATGTGAACAAAGTTTTTAGGAGCTAAAGAAAAGGCTTACTACGGCACCTGTCTTGACTCTTCCGGATGGCACCAAGGGTTATGTTGTATATTATGATGCCTCGAGAATTGGCCTAGGTTGTTTTCTTATGCAGCATGGTAAGGTTATCGCGTACGCGTCCAGACAGTTGCGGAAACATGAACATAACTATCCTACGCACGATCTTGAGTCAGCCGAAGTTGTCTTTGCCCTAAAAATTTGGTGGCATTATCTATATGGGGTTCATATCGATGTTTTAACCGACAACCATAGCCTTCAGTATTTATTTAAACAGAGGGAGTTGAACCTACGACAAAGAAGATGGCTAAAATTACTAAAGGACTATGATGTTGATATTTTATATAATCCCGGCAAAGATAATATTGTTGTTGATGCCCTTAGCCGGAAGTCCATGGGAAGTCTAAGACATGTTGAAGCTGATAAGGTAAAGATGACCAGATATCTATGCCAGCTAGCTAGTTTGCAGGTGCGTTTGGTAGACGCAGAGGGTGACGCATTCTCGTTCAGAATACGGCAAAATCTTCTTTTGTTACTGAAGTGAAAAAGCGACAACACGAGGATCCTGAGCTTATAAAGGGAAAGTATTCCACAGCAGCGACAACCTTTATTTGAGCTAACTGGAGATGGATTCTTTAGATACTAGGGCCGCTTATGTGTACCGACAGTCGGAGAGCTCCACACCAAGATTCTTTTAGAGGCCCATTATTCTAGATATGCAGTTCACCCCGGAGCGACAAAGATGTATCGGGACCTTTGACAGATCTATTGGTGGAATGGAATGAAAAAAGATATCGCGGAGAAGGTAGCCCAATGTCCTAACTGCCAGCAAGTTAAAGTCGAACATCAGAGGCCTGGAGGCCTAACTCAGTATATTGAGCTTCCATTATGGAAATGGGACATGATAAATATGGACTTCATCACTGGCTTGCCTCGCACTCCATGGAGGTATGATTCTATTTGGGTAATTATTGATAGGCTTACAAAATCTTCTCATTTCCTGCCAGTCAGGACGACATATTCAGCCGAGGATTATGCCAAGCTTTACATTCGAGAGATTTTTCGCCTTCACGAAGTTGCCATTATCTATTATTTTTTATCGAGGGGCTCATTTTACAACACATTTTTGGAAATCTTTTCAGAAGGGTCCATGCATGTAGGTAAATCTTAGCACCGCTTTTCATCTGCAAACTGATGGACAGGAAGAGCGTACTATTCAGACAGTTGAGGATATGTTACGTGCCTGCGTGCTAAGGAAATTGGGATGATCATCTACCTCTTATTGAGTTCACTTATAATAACAGCTTCCAAGCTAGTATTCAGATGGCTCTTTACGAAGCACTATACGGGCGGAAGTGTAGGTCGCCGATCAGTTGGTTCGAGGTCAGGGAAGCAGAGTTGATAGGTCCTAAAAGCAATGGAAAAGGTAAAACTTATTAGAGATCGGCTGCGTACAGCACAATGTTGACAGAAGCCTTATGTAAATGTTCGACAACGAGACTTAGAGTTTGATGTAGAAGAATGGGTTTTCCTGAAAGTATCGCCTATGAAAGGCGTCATGCGATTTGGAAAGAAGGAGAAGCTCATCCAGGTATGTTGTACCGTATAAGATTATTTGGAGGATTGGTAGGGTGGCGCACGAGCTTGATTTGCCTTCAGAATTGGAAGCAGTCCATCCAATGTTTCATGTATCTATGTTGCGGAAGTGCATTGAAGATCCTTCACGTATTACGCTCATTAAGGATATTCACATTGTTGAAGACTTATCTTATGCAGAGGTACCAGTAGCTATTTTAGATCGGCAGATAAGAAAGCTTCGAACTAAAGAAGTGGCTTCCGTGAAAGTGTTATGGTGAAATAACAACATCGAGGAAATGACCTGGGAAGCTGAGGAGGAAATGAGGAAGAAGTACCCCCACCTATTTACGACTTAAGGTGGGTCGCATTTAAATAATTGGTAATTATTTCTTTACAACAACTTAATTGGATTTTAAATGAATTGAAAGTGCAATTTAAATTTCTTATTGCGAGATAGCTATACGAAGCCTAGTAGTTGAAATCTTCAGAATTTGATTTAAGCTTTGCAAATGTAACAAATATAGCCTCGCAAATAACGTATTAGCGGAAAATAAATGAAACCAAGGAATTAACTTGACCCATTCGCGGACGAATGTTCTTAAGGGGGGGAGACTGTGAGACCCCATGTGTTTTTTTCTCTTCTCTTACGTAATATACGTAACGTGGTGTGGTTATATTAGGTATATATGATTGGGTATAGCAAATTGGGAGAATAAGACTGAAAATGTGTGGTAATATCAAGGAACTAAACTAAATCTTTAGGTCAAAGGAATCCCTTAAACAAAGGTTCGTGGTTAAAGAAATGGTTGGGGTAGCACCCCACGAGTTCGAAAAGTTTAAGTTAACTTGCACCTGTGGGATAAGACTAAGAGTGTCTAATATTCTAAGAATAATGTGTTAGAAGGTATTATAATATCACACTGGTCACATGTTAAGTTTTGGAGTCAAGAAAGTTGCGAAATAAAGGTCGGCAAAAGTTATCGTAAATTTCTCTAATAAATTTTATAAACTTTGGGTCAAATATATCAGATCATTTCTCCAAATATATAAATATTTATGGAAACCAAAACCTACCAAATCTAAGGTCTATGAGTCTAGTTCGCAACCAAAAAAACTTCACATCAAACCGACAACGGAGTAAAACGTTATGGCTGTTTTACCGCGGACTGTCCGGGCTGAAACCCGATCGCTAACCGGATCGGATCAAACAAATGGTATAAGTCGGAAAATTTGACTTTTAAGACCCCAAAACATTTTATTTTAGTCCCAAAACAGTGAGCAAGCTGAAGAGAAGGTCACATGGTGTTCTTGAGTGATTAAGGTGCATTTTTAACGATTTCTATTGTTAAAATTTTCCCTCGTGCCTAGAAACGCAATCTCTATGCTTTGCAATTGTTTCCTCCTTCTATTAGTTGTGTTTGGAACTATTTTTGGAAGATAGGAATTTGTTGTTCTTTCTGGTTCTTCAGGCTTTATACTTGGTTTGCCAAGGTAATCATCTTGGGACTCTTTTATGATCATTTTTACAAAGTTCTACGGACGTTTCGTCAAGTTAGGGTCATATGGCAAATCTGCCGATTTAAACTCAACAATGAACTGTTTATAGGTGCGTATAAGCTGCATATATATAGTGTTTGCGAAGCTTAGGACGTAAGGAACAACTTTCGTGAAGGAACTACAGGCATTCGGACGTTCGTTGGAGAGGCATGTTAAGGCTAAGCTCCGTCCTTCCTTTTAGCACGAATTCTGAGAAATTCCTAAGACGCCAAATATGATATTTTACTATTCTATTGCTAGAAAGACCTTCTGTGAAGCATTGGGATCGTAGCTGAAATATTTTTATGATGCTATTAGGTTGATATTCCACTCGTTCGGTTAAATAGGGTATTCGACATCTACATATGTCGTTTTGTCGGCTTTCTTAACTATATGTCCATATATACGAATTCTTATTCGTCTTTGGTGGTATCTCTATTACCCTTTTTACATCAACTATGTATGATTCTACTTTCTGCTTTACATACCAGTACATTTTTATTTGTACTGATGTCTCGTTGACTGGGGACACTGCATTTTTGTTTCGTGCGTGCAGGTCCAGGTAGGGACTCTGATCGACCCCTCCGCTAGGATTTCGGGGTTCAGTTGTGAGTTGGAAAGCTCTACCTCTTCCTGGAGCTTTCGTAGGATGGTTACTTTTGTTGTACATTTTGAGTATAGTTGGGGCCTTGTCCCGACAGTACTTATGACACTCTAAGAGGCTATTGTGGACACAGTATTCTGTGTTTCTTTTTGCAGTCTTCAGTCTCCAGTCCATAGGCTTGGCATGTATATATGTGTGTAGGCATGTATGTCTTCAGTCGCGGCCCCGTCGGCCAGCTAGTACTTCATTATTTTAGCTTGTCTACCTTTATTTATATGGCTTATTGTTATTCAGGTCATGACCTTAACGGTCCAGACTTAGTATTTCAGATGTTGTGTTGCCCGATCTATTGGGCCCCCAATTTAGTTAGCTAGTATGTTTAGTGGCTAACTCGATCGAATATAGTATCGAGTGCCAGTCGTGTCTCCCCTAGTTTGGGGCATGACAGTATATATATATATATATATATATATATATATATATATATATATATATATATATATATAAAATAAGTGAGATTATAAATAATTGAAAAAAATAGTCGAGGACATGACTCCCGATAGGAAGATGTGGAGGTAGAGGATTACGATGGTAGGTTGACAGGTAGTTGTGAGTTTCACCTTGGTTTACCAGTAGTTCTAGTACAAATATATTCTTGTATTCTCTTATTCCTAGTTCTTTATTACTTGTTATGTCATTCGCTTCCATTATCATATTACATTATTGTTACTATTGTTTGTTGCTTTATTTTTACTGATCCTTAAGTCGAGGGTCTATTGAAAACGGTCCCTCTGTCTTTATAGGATAAGGGTAAGGATGCGTACACACTACCTTTCACATACCGCATGAGTGGAATTAAGTTGGATTTGTTGTTATTGTTGTTGTTGCAATAATTAAAAAAAATGGAATAGGTTCCTTAGTGATCATTTACAAGTTACAAATACACCTATATTTTACTAAGAATTATTTACTCTCTCAGTATATATAAACTTTAAAAACTACTAATTGTTAAGGGTCCACAATAATATTTTATTATTCAACAGTTTTGGACCGCTCAAGCTTTACGCAAGTGGAGGCTCATCATGTGTCTCGTGTTGGTCTTTTTAAGCTTGACTTTCTCAAGAGACGTGAAAAGTCAAAACGTACCAAGTAAAAGTGAACGGAGGAAGTATTAGGTTTGTCATTTGGAGTAGCTTTGGCATTAGCTTTCAAGACCATTGGTGTTCTATTTCCTGAAAGAAAACCTGCTAAAACTGATGGAGACAAGACAGAGAAAGCTACACAAGTTATTATACCTGCTATTTATTAGATTTTTTAAGCTTATTTTAGCTTAAAAGAGGTGAATAGGAAATGGAGGAACAATAAAATATTTGAGTTACCCTCACTGGCAAAGGGACACTCATATTGGAGGAAGAAAAGACTTTTGATGGGTATATATACAATTGCTCTTCTTCTAGCTCTTAAAGAGTTAAGAAGAAGTCAAGCCTCGCGCAGTCGTCGTCGCTCGCTCGCTCAGCTTCGGCTTAGGCTTCGGATTAATTACACAACAACAACAACCACTAAAATTCCACCAGTGGGGTCTGGGGACGGTAGAGTGTACGCAGACCTTACCCCTATCGCTAGAGGGGGTAGATAGGTTGTTTCCAGGAGACCCCCGGCTCAGAGACAATAGATCTGTGACAACAAAACCCGAAAAATAATATCAGCAACGTGACAGACAACAAATAAATGGAAAAGCAGTAACACAAATATTATAGAAAAGTGTGAAACACAACAAAAATCGCTAGCAGTGCTAGACAAAATTATTTAACTAACAGACTAATTATTTAACAAAATTATTTAATTAACGAAATTCAATTCGGAATAACCCAGGACCCGCGACGCGTCCGTTTTCTTTCCCGAATTATTTTAATTCCGTTTTCTGTTTTCCCGGATTATTTTATCAGAAATATTCCTACCTCTTCCAACAGCTATGGCTGTTTCTGAAAGGTTGTTAAATATGCCTTGAATCCCATAATCTTTACTTACTAAATTTTCTGATTATCTTCTTCTTCATCTGCATAACATTTTCCAGTGTGTTTTACGACCATTGAGTGGTTCGAAGTTCACCGGCGTTTTTGGTACCAATACATTGGTGAGTTAAATCGTTCTATCCTGGGAGGATAATATTCCAGCACCTCGGGTACTTGAGGGGAATAATTTTCTTAAGGACACACTGTACATTCAATAGGCTCGATTTATTCCGATATTATTTTTTCAGAATTTATTTCGTCATACTGGTTCTACTAATTTTTTGTTTCTGTTTCTGTTTCAAAAAGTTTACTGTTTTTATTATTTATTACAGCAATACTAACTTGTCTAACATCTCGTTGTACCTGTTCCTGTCTTTCAAATCAACAAATTATTGTTTGTGCTGAATGGGATAGATTGGTTTTTGCTCAAATTCCATGTATACATACTATATATCAAAAATTAATTATTAAGTAGTTATAGATATGTGATTATGAACCGAATTATTGTTGTATATGATTTAAGATAATTATTGAAACTCATTAACTTTAAATTTTGCATTGCCACTATTTGTTTCCGGGTTAATGACTGTGAAATGAAAAGACTAAAGAGGTCGTGTACGAAATAATTATCTCAGAAACCATTAAGAGAATGATCAAGAGTTTCATGGACTTGAGAAGAAAACAAATAATGGTTGAGAAAACCAATGATAAAATCTTATACTCTGAAATGATAAATCAAGTTATCTTGTTCATTTATTTAACAACGAAAATGAATTGATACCATTATGTTTCATACTTTCATTAACTATTGTTATAGGTTATACATGTATGTCAGAAAGGGTAGGTCGTGGTAATGCTATTTTTTTTTAATAGTCAAGTCAATATACAACCATTGAAAATGGTCTGTTTTCTGACCGGATTTTATATATATATACACACACACTTTAGTTCAAGTAGTTGGGTGGATGCGACTATATAGGTTAATTCTTCAAAAAAATATCCCGCTTGGTCATAAACTTGGGTGAAGTGTAGCAATAGTCACTTTTAAGCCCGCTATTTAAAATATATCCACAATTTACAATGTATTTAAAGATTAGTCAATTCATCCAAACTTTAGGACTAAGTATACTAAATTTGGAAATTCAGAACTTAGTGTTCTGAATTTCTGAGCTGCTAATTTGAAACTCAAGACTAAGTGTCCTGAATTCTGAACTACTAATTTAAAATTCAGGACATAAGATTCGAATTTCTGGTTATAATTTTCAAACTTTAGGATACGATGTCCTGAAGTTTGAATTTTGAGGTTTAAACTCTAGGATGGCGTGTCCTAAAGTTTGAACGAAATTGACTAATCTTTAAATACGTTATAAAGTATAGATATACTTTAAACAACAAGCTTAAAAGTGACTACGTGGTGTAATTTCCACCTAAGCTTTTATTCGGCCCATAAGGGATTAGACATGTCCAGATAGTTGTTTAGGCTCTTTTAGGGTCTGGGCCAGACTTGAAATGGACCGGGCAATTTCATGTAGAACCACATTTATTCCGCTTTTCAGCAATCACACATAAGAATATTATACTATCTTTTTTTTGTTGAAAAATTAGCATCCTATAACAACACATAACATGAATTGACAATTTTTAGTCTTATATTAAATTTGGCAAGATTGTCCCAATAATTGGCATTATATAGTCAAATCCTAAAAAACTACTCCCTTATATATTCTCTCTCAAACAATTGGTTCCAAACCGTCTGCTTCCTCCTCTCCCCTCGCGCTCACTTCTCTTCTTGTTCACTGTTTCTCCCCCCCCCCCCCCCCCTTTCTCTCCTTGTATTTCTTCTTCTTTCTCTTCTCTTTCGCTCTTATAGTTTAGCAAAAAATCTTGCAAATAAAAAAATCAGTGAAATGAAAAGCTAAGGTTGATCTCACATCAGAGAAAATCACAAGCAAAAACTAAGAGAGAGAATAACTTTATTTTTCTTCTCTCTTCTTTTTTTGGCTGGATTGAACGAGTGGGTGTGATTGAAATTGGTTGAAAATACCTAAATGAGGCTATATAAAAAAAATTGAGCAAGATTAGAAGTGATTTAGATTGGTTTCAGGTAAAAAAAATAGACCTAAAAATTCAACTGCGACATGTGTATATCAAATTGTATATCGTATACATCAATGTATATCACACACAGTTTTTTGGAACGTCTGTGTATATCACTTTGTATAGCGTGTATACAACACAAATTTGTATGGACGCCCATGTATATTACATTGTATATCGTATATATAACACAAGTTTTCATGATATACACAGATACACGTGATATACATGAGATATCACTGATGTACATAGAGATATACACGGGATACAATAGGGGATACACACTTGGAGTCATCTTGAACTTGAGTTTTCAATCTGAAATGTGTTATACAAAGAAACAAAATAAAATTTGATATACTTTTTTGATATACACATTATTATTATGTTTTACACTGCGATATACAAATAATATAATAATTAATGTGTTATATACTTGGATATACAGATAAAAAACTACAAAAATAATTAGAAAATATTCGGGAGTTTTTTTAGATACTACTATGAGAGAAGAGAGAGGGGAATTTAAATATTTTTTTGCTATTTTTAAGGGATATAATTTTGATGGGGATTATTTTTAGGATGGTGGTTGGACCATTTGAAGAGAGAGAATAACTTTAGGCTAACATATGCTAAATCTTAAAACGTTTGCTTATTATGCCAATTATTAGACCTAGTTGTCATGCCATGCCAAATCCCCTTTTTGTTTTGGAAATATGCAAGCTTTGACCACAAAAAAGGTTGCAATAAAAAATCAGCAAAAAGGTATTAAAGTAAAAGAGAAAATGCAATAAAAGAAAAAAAAATAGAGACAGATTAATATTATACATACTATTTTATGTATAAACTGATTATTTCCAATGACGCTCAATATGCAAGCTTTGACCACATAAAACTGCTTATTATGTATATTTGTAAATTTTACATCCTGAAAATAATTGGATATCAACATATTTTAGATTAATGATTAATATCCAATTGTAATAATTTGCAACGGATTAAACCTTTTTTTTTTTTGGTCCCTCATTGATTTAACATCTCTTTTTTGCCTCTCGTTTGATTGTTTGTATTGCTAGCTAAATATTAGTGTGCCAAAATTTTCTTTTGATTCTTCAAATAATTAATTTTTTTTTTTTTTGGAATTTCATAAATGATACAATCGGTTATCGACTTTTAATGTATATGTAATACACAAAATTTCTTTAAACATTATATTTTAATTTTTTATTAGAAAATGATATTAGCTATGAGGCAATATGGCTCCACCAAAAAATGTTGGAAACTTTCTCTCGAAGTAAACAATTACCCTAATCCTTTGCTTGGATACAAACTTGACATGATGGAAAGGGAAAAAAAATGGAAAAAACAAATCCTTTGCTTCTAATAAACTGAGAAAAGTAGATGAAAAAAGAAGGATAACATAAGATAAGGGAAAATAAAGAAGAAAGTGATTTATCCTTTCTTTTCTGCTGATCAGGAAGCAAGAAAAAGTGAGCATATATGCTTAGCAAAGGGAACTCGTGATAATTTTTTATTCTTAGAGAAACTGTCAGTAGTTTATGCTTCATTTCAGGATGATATTTCTTTTTTCTTAAAGAGACAGTAAGCTGATTTTCGATGTATGGAAATCTTTTGAAAGTTTTTTCGCATTCCCTACTTCTACTACTACTAATAATAATAATACGTCTCATCGTTATTGGTTTTTATTGAATTTGATATTAAAGGGGAGCCTTGAAAAATGATAAAGTTGTCTCTGTACAATATATAAATTACGTACAGTTGAATTTATACGTGGTTTCTAGACAAGTCAATTAATTTGATCCTGAAATAATAAGATAATTGAAGAATTATGCAATACTTAACCTTAGGATATAGACGAAACAGCAGAAACAACAGTTCCGAGAACAGGATTTCCGAGCACAACAACAGCGAAATCAAAAAGTAAGAAGAAAAGATTGTATTGAGCTTTGTATAGAATGTAGTGTAAGTTTGCCAGAAAATTTGTCTCATGTACAATGACAATTGAGCTCGCTATTTATAGCTATGAGGGAGGCCCTACGATCATGCCCTTCTTTAATGTCAATTATGAGGGGCATTAATGAAGATGTAACGATGTACATAAATGTAAAATTCCCTATAACGGTAACGACTCTTAATGCCATGAAATATTCTCTATTAAATGCTATCAGGCGAAGAACAATTATCACATCTTTATGAGCGTTATTCTTTCCGGTGACAAATTATCTTCGGTCTTTCGCCATCCCCCCTTCTGGGGTTCCACGTGTCCCTTTTTTAGATGGCCACGTGTCATAGCATATTTTACTCTATACAGATAGTCCTCTTGCTTTCCGATGACATAACTTTGTGTTACTATGAAGTTGGTCGAAACACTCTTTTGGCGAGAATTACCATAATTCCCTCTGAAGGCTTCTGATGGTTGATTAGACGCGTCTCTTCGCATTTAATATCCCGAACATGCATCATCCCATGATTCAGCATAACTTTTGCCGATTATCGAGGTAATCATGGTCATGAATGTAGCCGCCAAAATTTTCACTTATACGTATCAACTTTCTCCCTTATACTAAATAATTTTTCAAGCTTCCCTTATCTAACTTGCATCTTGCTCTTCATCTTTTCTCTAATTCTCTTCAAACACAAAACCTTCTGCTTCTTCGATTTAATGGCTTCTTCCTCAAAGAGAACTGGTTTTTAAAAAAGTAAGAACAAGGCCGAGAACTCTACTCCTCCAACAGTGGGCTCCATCATCCATAGAAGCCTTATTACCACAAAAGACTTAGAAGAGAGATTCCTTACTGCTAACGCACGTACATGAGCCGTCAGTAGGTATCCTTCTTCTATACGTCCTTCTAGCATTCCTGCTGTGAAGGAAGACTACCGCTGCCATGACTTGGATATTACTGCTCCTGATATATCCGAGCGAGTCACCCTACCCAAGGAGGATTTTACCTATTTTTACACGTATCTCTTTACTTTGGGTTTGTTCTCTTTGACCGGAAAGCTTGACCCTGTGATTGTGGAGTTTTGCCTCCGCTACTGTGATGAGCCAAAGGGTTTACGAATTTAGACTCCATTCTAGGCTTATTAGCCTTAAAAAGACTAATTTTAATTACTTCGAGTTGCGTGCACAGTCCGGACGTGAATCCGGAAAGCTTTTATGTGAAAATATGAGAAATAGAAATTTCTAGAGTTAAAATTTAGTTTTTAGTTGACTTTGGTCAACATTTTGAGTAAACGGACCCTGATCTGTTTTCCGATGATCCCGGAAGGTCCGCAGTAAAATATGGGACTTGGGCATATGCCCGGAATTGAATTCCGAGGTCCCTAGCCTTAGAAAATAAATTTTGAAGAAAATTATTGTGCTGGTTTTTTTACAGGAAGTAAAGAAATAAAATAATGTTTGAAATCGTTGGTATCGGGCCCGTATTTTGGTTCCGGAGTGCAGAACAAGTTTGTTGTGATATTTAAGTCTTATATGTGAAGTTTGATGAGAATTGGAGTTGAATTGATGTGATTTGGACGTCCGGTTGAAAAGTTAGAAATTTGAGTGTTCTTGAGGAAATCATGAGTTTTGAGGTTAAATTTATAGTTTTTGATGTTATTTTGATGATTTGATCTGCAAGTCCGTATGATGTTTTTAGACTTGCGTGCATGTTTGATTTGGAGCCCCGAGGGCTCGGGTGAGTTTCGGGTAGGCTATGGAGTTTAGACTTAGAAAAATTTCACTCAGATAATATTGTGTGTTGGCAGGCCTCTGATCTCGCAATTGCGAGATCAAGCTTCGCAAATGCGAAGTTCTGTGCCAGCCTCTGATCTTGCAAATGCGAGATTTTTGTCGCAAATGCGAAATCCCTCGGAAGTCGAAAATGCGACAATTTCATCGTATTTGCGATGGTTGCTGGAATTTGAAGGGTTCGCAATTGCGAACCCCTGATCGAAAATGCGAGATCCGCAACCTGTTAAAATAAATTTTAGACGGGATTCACCTCTTTTTCAGTTCTCTCAAACCCTAAACCTCCATACGATTTTCCAAAGGCCCAAACTTCTCCAAATCATTGGTAAGTGATCTCTAACTAATTCCTTTTAATCCTTAATAACTTTTATCAAGATTTCAACTAAAAATATAGAGTTTTCATGGTAAAATTTGGGGTTTTTGGGTAGAACTTAGGAATTTCAAAATTTGGGGATTTAGACCTCGAATTGAGGCCGGATTCCAAAACCAATTGTATATCCGGACTCGGGGGAGAATGGGTAAACGGATTTTGGTCCGAAACTCGAGTTTAGAGTTTAGACCAAGCGGGTCCGGGGTCGATTTTCATATTTTGATAAGAAACATAGGAAAACTATAGCTTTTCATTAAAGTTAATACCTTTAGTAATAATTAATATTATTGAACCTAATTGTGATTAGATTCGAGTGAGTTGAAGCCCAATTCTAAAAGAAAAGCAGTGCTTGAGCAATGAGTGGCCTGTGAATTCAAGGTAAGTGTTGTGTCTAACCTTAGCTTGAGGGAATAGGTATTGTGTGACTACTTGTTACCGGTTTTGTTGCTAAGTTCAATGTATAGGTGAAGTGACGAGTACTTATATATTGTGGTCAAGTCATAACATGCGAGTTTAAGTAAATTCTTGTTATTTTGGTAGTTGTAAAGCCTATTATTTGTGATTATCGTTGTTGTTGAAATGTTGGAACTTTGGTATCCGGTTCTACCATGATGGATAGTATTATGAACACTGAGTTGAGATTTAAATAACAAATGACGCTAGAAACTATGTTGGAACACTGATATCTTATGAAATCCCTTGTGAATATTGAATTGAGATTGAAATGATAAATTATAATAGAAACTATGATGAAATATCGATTTCCTGTGAAATCCCTCTTTGTATATTGTTAATGATTCTGTGACTGGTAAGGAGGAGTGTAAATCACGAAGGGTGATGTCGTGCATGATCCAAATATATTCTTTTGTGAGGAAGAGTGTAAAGCACGAAGGGTGATGCCGTGCCTGAATGAAATAAGAGTAAAAGCACGAAGGGTGATGCCATGCCTGAATGAAATAAGAGTAAAAGCACGAAGGGTGATGCCGTGCCTGAATGAAATAAGAGCAAAAGCACGAAGGGTGATGTCGTGTATGCTTATTTATGATATGGGGAGAATGAGAGTAAAATCACGAAGGGTGGTGATGTGCAATTTCCTTTTCTATTCTTATTGCTTTAAATTATTGTTGATTACTGTTTATTGCTGTCTTGTTATTTTTCTCACTCCTTATGTTAAATTCCCCATAGAATGATCCCTTCCTATTATTGGATATAATGTTAACTCTCTAATTGTTATTGTTGCTGCTAATATGTTTATGCATGTCCAGGTTTTATATGGTGTCTTATCCTAGCCTCGTCTCTACTTCGCCGAGGTTAGTCTTGGCACTCACTCAGTAGATGGGGTCGTTTGTACTAATACTACACTCTGCACTTCTTGTGCAGATCCAGGTACCGGTCAAAGCTAGGTGAAAGTAGTTGCTGATTCTATACGCGCGGAGACGCGAGGTAGATCTGATGGCGTCCGCAGATTCCTGGAGTCTTCCCTTATCTATTTAGATTGCTGTTTTATTTCGTTCAAAACAGAGACATATTTCTTTTGGCCCAATTATTTGTAGTACTCTTTAGTAGTTCATGGATTGTGACACCAGACTCTGGGTAGTTATGTAGTTAGTATTAGTTCGTGCTCGTTATTGCTATTTCGAATATTATGCTGGTATTATTTTTGGGCAGTAGTAGTTTTCGTATTTACTTTAAATTGTTTTATTATGGTGAAGTAAATTTTTGAAAAAGAAACAGTTAGTTGAATTTCTAATATTGGCTTGACTAGCAAGTATGGTGTTAGGCGCCATCACGATCCCGTGGGTTGGGAATTTGGGTCGTGACAAGTTGGTATCAGAGCACTAGGTTGCCTAGGTCTCACAATTCATGAACAAGATTAATAGAGTCTGAGGGATCGGTACAGAGATGTCTGTACTTATCTCTCAGAGGCTATGAAGTTAGGAACAAACTCATTTTATTTCTACTCTGTCGTGAGATTCTTGATATCTCAAAAAAATACTGATTGAACTCTTCTATTCTCTCGCAGATGGCGAGAACATGTGCTTCCTCTTCCGCTGACCAACAATCTTGTCCTCCAGCAGTAGCAGCAGCATCAACTCCTATTAGGGGCAGAGTCCGAGTCCACGTCAGAGGCCGAGGCAGGGACAAGACTCAGCCCGTTGCTCATACTGCAGCCCCAGATGCAGAGCCCCAGGTTGAGATTGATGAGGGGGCTCCAGCTCAGACCGTTCCAGCTGGACCAACTCAGGTCCCAGAAGGGTTCATTACTACCTCGGTGCTTCAGGATGCTTTGGTCCGATTAGTGGGCCTTATGGAGAGTGTAGCCCAGACTGGCGCACTCTCTCTTGCAGCACCCGTATCTCAGGCTGGAGGAGGGGTCCAGACTCTTACTACCCACACTCCTGATCAGACTACTCTCAGGTCCAGACCCCAGCAGCCAACCCAGTTGGGGTAGTTCAGACAGTTATTGCAGCCCCGATTGTTGATGGGGAAGCTATGACTTCTGATGCTTTGTGGAGACTTGACAGGTTCATCAAGCTTTTCCCTGTTCACTTCAATGGTGCTACTTCAGAGGATCCTCAGGAATATCTGGACAGCTATCATGAGGTTCTTCATAATATGGGTATTTTGGAGATTAATAGGGTCGACTTCACCACGTTTCAGATGACTGGTTCCGCCAAGAAATGGTGGAGGGATTATTTGTTGACTAGACCAGCTGGGTCACCTGCTCTGACTTGGGATCAGTTTTCTCACCTCTTTTCGGAGAAATTTTTTCTTATCACTACTAGAGAAGAGAAGCATCATCAGTTTGAGCGTCTTCAATAGGGCGGCATGACAGTTACCCAGTATGAGAACCGCTTTGTGGATTTGACTCGGCATGCTATTCTTTTGTTACCCACAAAGAGAGAGAGAGAGAGAGTTAGGAGATTTATTGAGGGCCTTGCTCAACGCATCAGGTTGCAGATGGCCAAAGAGACAGGGGCTGAGATTTCCTTTCAGGACGCGGCCAATATGGCCAGGAAAGTTGAGTCGGTTCTTGGGATGGAAGGTTAGGGGTCAGACAAGAGACCTCGCAATTCCGTTGGATTCAGTGGTGCCTCATCTAGAGGCAGGGGTACTCAGGGCAGAGGTCATCCTTCCAGGCCATTTAATTCAGCACTTCAGACGTCCCGGGGGCCCCAGGTGGTCGTGGCTCTCATTTTCCTTATTTTGATCAGTCAGCCCCTATTAATGCACCTCCTCTCCAGAGCTTTCATGGGGGGTTATCCAGGTCGAAAGGGTTAGTTTTCCGGCCAGCAGTCTCGACAGTCGAGGTCTTGTTATACTTGTGGTGACCCGAGGCACATTGTTAGATATTGCCCTCATGCGTCAGATAATTTTCAGTACCAAAATTCTCGTGCTATAGTTCCGGCACCAGTTGCAGCACCACCTGCCTAGCCAGCTAGGGGTAGGGGTCAGGTAGCTAGAGGTAGAGGTCAGAATGCTAGAGGTGGAGGCCAGCCCGCTAGAGGTGGAGGCCAGCCCGTTAGAGGTGGAGGTCCACCTGTCAGGGGTCCTCCCAGTGACGTAGTTCAGGGTGGTGGGCCCCAGCCCTGATTATATGCATTTCTAGCCAGACCCGAGGTGGAATCCTCCGATGCAGTTATCACAGGTACCATTTTAGTTTGTAATAGAGCTGCTTCAGTTTTGTTTGATCTGGGGTCTACTTATTCTTATATGTCATCATATTTTGCCTCGTATTTGGTTGTGCCCCGTGACTCCTTGAGTGTTCCTTTTTATGTGTCTATGCTGGTGGAGGATGCTATTGTGGTAGATCGTGTATATCATTCGTGCGTAGTCGTTATTGAGGGTCTTGAAACTAGTGTCGATCTTTTGCTACTTGACATGGTTGAGAAGGGATGTTTGGTTTATTTGGCTCATATTCGTGATTCTGATGCCAAAATTTCTTCAATAGAGTCAGTGCCTATTGCTCGGGAGTTTCCCGAAGTGTTTCCTGCAAACCTGCCGGGGATGCCACCCGACAGGGATATCGATTTTTGTATTGATGTGGCTCTGGGCACTTAACCCATTTCTATTCCTCCATATCGGATGGTCCCACCATAATTGAAAGAATTGAAAGAAAAGTTGCAAGACCTTCTTGATAAGGGTTTCGACAAGCCTAGTGTCTCGCCCTGGGGTGCACCAGTTTTGTTCGTAAAGAAGAAGGATGGATTGATGAGAATGTGTATAGATTACTGGCAGTTGAATAAGGTTACTATCAAAAATAATCATCCATTGCCGAGAATTGATGATTTATTTGATCAGCTTCAGAGTGCTAGTGTGTTTTCAAAAATTGATCTGAGATCGGGCTACCATCAGTTGAAGATTAGGGCGTCCGATGTTCCGAAGACAGCATTTCGGACAAGGTATGGGCACTATGAATTTTTGGTGATGTCTTTTGGCTTGACTAATGTCCCAGCATCCTTTATAGATTTGATGAATCGTGTTTTCAAGCCTTATCTGGATTCATTCATAATTGTGTTCATTGATGATATTCTTATATACTCCCGCAATCAGAAGGAGCATGAGCAACACCTCTATATAGCACTCAAGACTTTGAGGGATAATCAGTTGTATGCAAAATTTTAAAAGTGTGAATTCTGGTTAGATTCAGTAGCTTTCTTGGGTCACATCGTATCAGCAGAGGGTATTCAGGTAGATCCTAAGAAGATAGAGGTAGTCAAGAACTGGCCTAGACCCACTTCAGCCACGGAAATCAGAAGCTTCTTGGGTTTGGCGGGATACTACCGTTGTTTTGTGGAGGGGGTTCTCGTCTATAGCAGCCCCGATGACGAGATTGACTCAGAAGGGTGCCCCATTTAAATGATCAGATGAGTGTGAGGCGAGCTTTCAGAAACTCAAGACAGCCTTGACTTCAGCATCGATGTTGGTGTTGCCGTCAGGTTCAGGATCTTTTACAGTATATTGTGATGCTTCCCATGTTGGGATTGGAGTAGTATTGATGCAGGATGGTAGGGTGATTTCATATGTGTCTCAGTAGTTGAAAGTTCATGATAAGAATTATCTTGTTCATGACTTGGAGTTGGCCGCCATTGTACACGCATTGAAAATATGGAGGCACTATCTTATGGCGTGCCATATGAGGTTTACACGGATGCTGCCTAGGTGTGAGACATTTAATTACCTAAGGCTTGCCTAGGTGTGAGACAGAATACCAGTTTCCATAATTACTTTAGAGAAGGACATGTTTGGAATTGTATTACCTGAGCATGTTGTTCTAAATGTTCAGAGCTCAGAATCATTACCAATTGATTGCGAGAATTGAGTGAAGTTGTTTTATTCCTTTTCATGCATCAATAGGTGTATTTAAGGGAGTAAGATGCAATCCTAAGGACATGGTATCTAGTGCACAGAGATGCAGAATAATGCAGAATCAGAAGCCTAAACATGATCTCTAAATGCACAAATATTTCATTGTTTAAACATGGTTCAGGATATGTAAACATGACAAGTTTATTAGTGTTGTTTATCCTAAACATGATCTCTAAGTGTACATGGCAGCGTAGAGCATGATTGTAAAGTACTGTTTATTAGCACATTTTAGCGCAGGACTTTCGAAATGAGATGCCAATAGATGCTGAAAACAGTAAGAGTAAGACCTAGAGAACATGATCTCTAATGCATGATCTTGCACATATGATTCATAAGCATGGTTTCTATTGCGCAAATAGGGAATAAAACCTAATAGCATGGCTTCTACCTCTAATAGCTAATAGCATGCATATTTACCCCTCCCTTTTCACTATCCATCCCCAAAGAGTTGTTTACAACAATTATTACAGGCCATTTGCATGAATTACATAACTGAATAATGAAAAGAAGAAGTTATACTATAGGGAGCCTACTGATAGGCTCAGAATCTCTAGAATGCCTCATTTCCATTCTATTCACAACCTTTCACATGATCCAGGTGTGTCAGAGTTCCCTAAGGATCTCAAGGGATCCCGGGCAGTGCTCACACCTAGAGTCATAACCAAATTTTAGTAAGTGAAGTGTGGAAGGGCCAGCCTTAGTGTGTCAAATTTCAGAGGGAGCTCAAGGGTCCCAAGGCAATGCTCACACAGAGGGGGCAGAACTTAATGATCTAAGAGTAGAGTGAGAGTGCTCGACATAGTTTTGAAAAGGGTAAGTAAGAAAACAGTTTTGAAGAGGGAAACTTGATTGAAATTGTTTTATAACAAAGAAGTTTAACCACTAAAAGGGCAGGAACACCAATAAGTTAAACATCACACAAAGGACCAGGAATAGTCCAACAATCACAAGCAGGGGTAATGGAATTTGAGGGAAAAATACAGAGCATGTGAGGGCAAACATGTAGCATGCAGTACACAATCAGAAGTTCCTAAGGATTCAGGGGATCGGGGGATACAGTAGGGTATAGGATTATACTAACATAACAGGACCAAATAGTTCAAGACAGTAGGATTTACCCTAATCAAACTAATGTACCAAACATAGGCATGAAGATTCACATAGAACATTTATCAAGTACATAAAGACATGCTAGATGGAATCGAAGATCCTAGTTACATGTTGAACAACATAATAGTAAGTAAAAGCAAATTAGAAACACGATGAACTGCAGCAGTAATAGAAACATGTTGGTTTGAGAACTAAAATATGAATTAGAACATACCAGTTAAGTGAAGAAAGCAGTAACACAAAGCAGAAGATAGAAGATGCACAGTAGTTAGCCTTGGCTTGCAGCCGGCTAACTTAGAATAGTAGTAACTAGCACATAAAAGAGAGAGAGAGCAGAGAGTTTTAGTTGTGAAAGAGAGAGTTGAACAGATTAGTTCGTGTGTGTGCTAATGAGAGGTAATGTATATATAGTTTTGAAAATAGGTAGAAAATAAGGTAACAAATATAGGTTTGGCATAATTATGGAAGTAATCACAATTAGAATCCAATTAATACAAGTACTCCTTTTAATCAAGGAGTCACAGCTCAAACGGATACCAACAGGGATAATTAAGGAAAGAAAATCAGTTGAGAAAGACTTATTTTACCATATAAGGGGTAGTAAAAGTATAGAGCATATGATTGAGTCTAAGTACAGAATATACCAATAAAGAAAAGTATATAAGAATTAATTTGACAGCCGGTTTATTCACAAAAAATAAGGAAGGACAAGTTTAATTATGGAAATTAGTAAGAGAGTCCTAGAATGAGGTTCTAATCACAGGGAATCATTATCAATTAAGGAAAATATCACAGCTTTACGAACAAATGCACAGAATCAGTAGAGAGTATTACGTAAACAATCATTAAACGAATAATCAGACTTACTAAATTGGGGTTTTAACAGAATAACTAGGGTAAAAGAGAAGACTTAAACGAACGTTTAAAATCGTACTGAGAACCATAGGTTAGTACTGGAAATCAGAAGAGAAATCGTTTTGAGAGGGGTTTAATAAACCCTAGTTTTTAAAGATGAAGAAATCGTTCATAAAACATGAGATTTTTGGACGAAAACATGTAAAAACCTTAAGATACACATAGATCTATTACAGATCTAGAAAGATCGAAAGATCTTAAAGCTAGGGTTTCAAGAGAAAACCCAGAGAAGGGGAAGAAAGCTTAAAATATCATCGGCCTTTGGCCGGAAAATGTTGAGATCTTACTCGAACGGCCATAGGTGACCGGAAAAGATGGCATGAGACCGGAGATGGGAGTGAACCGCCTCAGGGTCGCTTGAGAACCTCCCCCTGTGACACAGGTGTGAAGGATGGAGCCATAAGGTCGATGAGAGGTGGAAACTTCATGATTTCTGGTGAGGAGGTGGCCGGAGAGGGGAGAGACAAGGCTCAAGAGACGAAGGGTCTAGAGAGGTGAGAGGATTCGGAGAGAGATACGAGTGAGAAGTGAGACGGGGGAAAATGAGAGGGGGGTAGTCATTTAGGAATTAATATGGTAAGTATTAATGTGGGCCGTTGATTTGAATTAATCAACGGCTCAGATCAAAGGGGAATTGGGTCGCGTATATTTGTGAAGATTGGGCTGTGTATTTGGGTTAGTTAAGTGGGTAAGGGTTCCGGTTGGATTTAGGGTAGAATTTAAATAGAGAGTGGCTAACTATTAAATACCCGATTAAAATTAACTAAAATAATTTATAAAATAGCTGATAATTGTAAAAAAAGAAATTGATGCTTAGTAAATTAAATTACAATGATTAATAAGTATTAAAAAATGCAAACGACTAATTATTGTATAAAAATAGTATAAAGCATATGATTAGGCTATAATTGTAAAGTTATTGCAATTATAGCCAAAGAGTGCCAATTTGGCTAATTGTGAAATAATTTGGTCTTAATAGGATCAGAAATAATACATTAAATCAAGAAATGCTTTTGAAATCATTTGTAATGCGATTTTGTAATTGATTATTAAATAAAATACTGTATAAATTAAAAAATAAATTAATAAAAATATGGAAAATTATTTAAAAAATACCAATTGCTATGATTTTGAAGGTATATATGCAAATTAAAGATAATTTGAGGAAAAATTGGGTATCAACTGCTGCCCCTCTTTATCCGGAAAGGATGAAAGAGTTGTCGGGTAAAGATATGATGGCCAATTTTGATCGAGTGAAATGGTTTGGAGAGATTTCGGTCGCACCCTGGTTTCTGAGTTGCCTACATATCCCTGTACAGGAATCGGGCCATATGTAGTTCAGGAGTCATCGGTGAAGTATACCGATGATGTTTTTTACAAGAATGGACGCAACATTTGGGACTGATTGAATAAGCGGCTTACGGGGTGGTTAGGAGAACTGGAGCAGAACCGCTCCTGCCGAGATGGCAGTTTGCTCGCCGGATTACCTGCAAATAAATAATACAAGCATATATTGTGTGTAATTTAAACATGATGCAAATTCCCGTTGGACCATGAATGATGTCTTCGGATGCTTAAGGATGACGTCCTCAGACCATGACACCCTGGGCTATGAATTGCTTGATGCAGGATTCGCGGGCCATGAAAATGATGTTCTCGGGGCATGAGGATGGTGCCTCTGAACCATGATGCCTTTTAATAATGATATGCAGAGGTTGAAAGAGATCCTCAGGCCATGGCATGGTGTTCTCGGGCCATGAAAATGGTGCCTCCGAACAATGACGCCTTTGGATGAGTTGGCGATATTTCATCCCATGCAGATGCAATAGAATGATGCTGACGAGACAGAGCTTAGTCTTGCGAAATAAAGGGGTAGAGCTTAGCCCAAAAGGAAAGCGAAGTAAATAGTGCTTGAGACAGCGGTTAGTCTCGAAAGGTAAATTGGAGGCAGAGCTTAGACTCGGAAGGCAGAATGGTAGCCTTATGCAGTGCAGATGGAGACATTGCTTAGTCTCAGAAGGAAGAATGGTAGCCTTACGCAAAGATGCAAATGCAGATGGAGACAACGCTTAGTCTCGGAAGGCAGAATGGTAGCCTTATGCAGTGCAGATGGAGACATTGCTTAGTCTCAGAAGGAAGAATGGTAGCCTTACGCAAAGATGCAAATGCAGATGGAGACAATGTTTAGTCTCGGAAGGCAGAATGGTAGCCTTATACAAAGATGTAAATGCAGATGGATACAACATTTAGTCTCGGAAGGCAGGATGGTAGCCTTTTGCAACGATGTAGATGGAAGTAGAGCTTAACCTCAGAAGGCAGAATAGTAGCCTTATGCAAATATGTAAATGCAGATGGAGGCAGAGCTTAGCCTCGGAAGGCAGAATGGTAGCCTTATGCAATGATGTAGATGGAGGTAGAGCTTAACCTCGGAAGGCAGAATGCTAGCCTTATGAAAGAAATAAAATGACAGTAGGAATTCTTAGCTGGTGATGAATTGCGGCATTGTGATTATTGAGAGCATTGTGAATGCGGAGCATTGAGGCCTGTGCGAACGTTGGCAAGTGCAACAGTTTTGAGAGTCGTATTTTGGACAACGTTTGTCCCCTGGGCGGACAGTTCGTTTAGGGATTTTGCAACCTTAGTGCCTACAACCAAAGAAAGATCGTGAGTTCTATAAACGGGGGGGGGGGGTTAGTTCGTATCCCCGCTGGCTTTTCTTGACTTGCTGGGCTCGATTTGATGATAATGTATGTATTATTGGGGTAGCGTTGCTAAACAAAGCTGTTTCAAAAACAAACATGCATGATTTCGTAAAAGCATAATGTATAATTAAAAAATAATTTTTTGGATGAACCGACGACCGTGATACGGCTCGGGACATTGCAACCTCTCCTGCTACGGAATTTTGAGGGTCCTCCTCAAAATTTTGCCCCAGTTGGATGGATGAATGCTTTGGTTGTTGCTCGTGCAGCGATTGACTTAACTTGCTCCTCCTCAAAATTCTGCCCCAGTTTCCACTTGCGGGGAAAAATGAAATTTTTTATTGAATTGTGACCGAACCCATAGGACTGCCTACGTATCCCCTCTTAAACGGGAATCAGGTCAGGCGTAGTTCAATTTACATCATTGAGAAAGCATAAAGATTACACATAGTAGCATTTGACTGCATCTGAATTGATTGGCTTTGGCCAGACTTCTCCGTCCATTTCTGCGAGTATAAGTGCTCCTCCTGTCAGCACCCGGTGAACCACGTACGGACCCTGCCAGTTGGGAGAGAATTACCCTTTGGCTTCGTCTTGATGTGGAAAGATCTTCTTCAGCACCAGCTGCCACGGTGTCAACTGTCTAGGCTTGACTCTCTTATTGAAGGCTCGGGTCATTCTGTTCTGATAGAGTTGACCATGACAGACTGCATTTATTCTCTTTCCGTCTATCAGGGCTAGTTTCTCATAACGGATTTTTACCCATTCTACGTCATTGAGATCAACTTCTTGTATAATTCTTAGAGATGGAATCTCAATTTCGGCAGGAATAACAGCCTCAGTACCATAAACTAGCATATAGGGAGTTGCCCCTGTTGAGGTGCGAACTGTGGTGCGATATCCCAATAAGGCAAATGATAACTTCTCGTGCCACTACTTGTGACTTTCTATCATCTTTCTTAGTATCTTCTTGATGTTTTTGTTGGCGGCTTCTATAGCTCCATTCATCTGAGGTCTGTAAGCTGTGGAATTCTTGTGTTTGATCTGCTTCGCACATAGCTTTCATCAAGTCACTGTTGAGATTGGAACCATTGTTGGTGATGATTGACTCAGGAATCCCGAAATGACAAACAATATGGTCGCGGAAAAAGTCTGCCATGACTTTCTTAGTCACTGCTTTGTAGGATACTGCTTTGACCCATTTGGTGAAATAGTCGATGGCTACCAGAATGAACATATGTCTGTTGGAGGCGGCAGGCTTGATTGGTCCAATAACGTCCATGCCCCAGGCGACGAACGACCATGGTGAGCTTGTTGCTTTGAGCTCATTGCATGTCACAGTCATCGGTTCATCAAGACAGGTAATAGTAATGATGTATAGGTAAAGTAATGAGAGAAAAATGATAGCAATAAATATTGATTCATAAGAAAAATTTAAAAATGCTTTTGATAAATTGAACGATTGTTTTGAACATTGAAGATCTTATTTCAGGAATTAAAATGCGAAAAAGGAAATCATTTTGTAAAGAAAAACAATGAATAGCGCTCGTTTTAGCCTTGCTACCCCGAGGCTCGTCAGGATTTGGTTGTCCTGACAGTCCAATTCTTGAGACGTCCCTCTGCTCACAGCCTGTATGGAAGGGCCTTCCTCTCTCCCCCCTCCTCGAGAATAACACAACAGTCCATATCACTGTCCTCCAGAAAAAAGTTCCTCATTGCTGCAAGTGTTTCTTCTTCGTCTGATCCATAAATAACGTCGGCCTATTAGAAGGTCTGCTCCAGATGCGGTATTGGTTGCTCCAAAGGGTAATAAGGACCGCTCCATGGTGGCGATCAGTTTTTGAATTCTTCCCAAGTGTATTTGTATCCCAAACCGAAAGTGGTGTCGTGCTTCTTGAGTTTGATAGGTTTGGAGATTCCCTGAAGGTTCTTGCCGAGCCCTATACCTGGCTCGTACCTTTGCCAATTCATCATACTTGCGATCTTGCTATCCCACCATTTGTCTTTGTCGATAGTGTTGACTCGTTCAATATGGTGGTAAGTTTCTCCACCCAGCTTCCTTCTTCCTTCAATCATCGGAATAGTTTGGCGACTGTAAATAGGGTTGCTACCGTCACCATGAATAATCACCTCTTGGTGGTTCCACTCGAACTTCATTGTCTGATGTAGCGTTGATACTACGGCCCCAGCAGCATGGATCAAAGGTCTCCCTAATAAAGGTTGTAGGACGCTGGCATATCTATCACTTGGAAGTCCACCTCGAACCAGGTTGGCCCCATTTGCAAGCATAGGCTGATCTCACCAATGGTGGACCTCTGAGATCCATCGAAGGCTTTCACGTTGATCGCTCCATCCTTTATCTCATGCAGCCCTTTACCCAATTTCTTGAGCGTTATCAACGGACAGATGTTAAGACTGGATCCCCCATCGATCAGGATTCTGGTGATGAAATAATCTTCGCATTGCACAGTGATGTGCAGTGCTTTGTTATGGCCCAACCCTTCAGGAGGCATTTCGTCCTCATGGAAAGTGATCTTGTGACTCTCCAACACTTGGCCCAGCATATTAGCCATTTCTCCACTAGTGATGTTGTTTGGCACATAGGCTTCGTTCAACACCTTCAATAAAGCATTCTTGTGCGTCTTGGAATTCTGCAGCAAAGAGAGGATGGATATTTGCGTTGGTGTTTTGTTCAGCTGGTCGATGACCGAATACTCATTGGCATGTACTTTCCTCCAAAGGTCGTCCGAACCTGTCTCGATAATGGGAGGCCGATTGGAAGCCTGCCTGATGGATTCAGCCAGATGTTCAGGGGTATAGACTCTATCAGTTCTTGTCATACCCTGTGCTGCAACAGCTTCTTCAGTCTTGACTTTGCCTTTCCTTCTCGCCTCGGCTGTATAGTCCCATGGTACAACATTTATATAGAAGGGTGGCGTGGTCGACATCGCCACTGGAATTGGTGTGGCTATCCTTACTTCAAGTGGAACATGTGCCTTGGGTGGCAAGACTGCAACCTCAAATGGTGCGGGTGCATTTGTCGGAGACACGAACTCAACTTCAATCGATACTGGTGTCTTTGCAGGTGACGCTGCTTCAAACTCAAGAGGCATGGACATATCTACCTCAACATCCTCAGATGGTTAAATCTGGACTATGATCGGGTGGAGAGTGACTGCAGGTTTCTTTGGATCATCGCCTTCTGCGATCAACCCGATTGGTCCCTCTAGGTCTCAATCATTTTCAATTCGATCAAGTGGATGCCTCCACCCTTATGGTCCGGAAGAGGATTGTTGCGGAAATTTGGAGCGGATTCCTTTGCCACGATGACCTTGTTGTCAATCAAGGATTGTATCTTGTCCTTCAAAGAGCGGCATTCATCAATATTGTGCCCCTTCATGTCGGAGTGGTATGCACAGGACTTGTTTGGGTTGACCCATTGAGAAGGAT